>JACDOX010000120.1:1493806-1690635 GCA_014549065.1 Cardinalis cardinalis
GTGCTCTGGGATGGGCTTTGTCCTCAGGGCTGTCTGGGCTCTGCTCACTCACCCTGAGCCCAGCACCAGCCAGCCCCACCTCCCTCTGCAGCTGTCCAGGCACTCCTCTCCCACTTCATCCCTGTGCTTGGCATCACCCCATCCCAGGTGCAGAATCCAGCRTTTGAACTTGGTAAATTTCCTTCCATTAGAAAAGGCAGGGGGGAACAAAACCAAAAAACCAAACAAGAAAAATGCAACAGAAAGAACAGAACAAATTAAACAGGTCCAATTTAAAAAATAAGATCAGGAACGCCATTAGAGGCCTACAAATAAAAAGTTAAATGAAAAGGAAAAAAAATACATCAATACTCAACAACAATCAGCTACAAAAATAGAGTAGGAAATCAAAGAGAAAGGCTCTGTTTCAGCAGAGAGCGTGATTGGCCACTGATGCAGCAACTGCAGCACTTCACAAAAACATAGAAGAAAAAAGAAGCTCCAGGTGATTAAGGAGTTTAAGACTGAAATGGTTTAGGCCAGTGGAACTGAGATGTTAAATATGTTACATTCCATGTACAGCAAGTGAGCTGTGGGAAAAGGTGGAGGAAAAGCTGAAGAGTTTTTACTGACTTTCCATTCATCTCTCCAGCCTCACAGACAAAACTACATCTGGAGTCCATGCCTTGCTTCCTTGCCTGTGAATGGAGAGTGTTAAAGAGTGTGTGAGGACACTTCCCCACACACTTCAAACCGAGGTGAATGCTCCACAGCCAAAAAGGAAAGTGCAGTTTTATGTGCCAAATCCTCAGGGCTGTTTGAAGTGTCCCTGTGTGCTCCGAGCAGCAGAGAGCGCTGTGTCCTCGGCAGCAGCTCCCACTGGAAAGCCAGAGCTCGTTCTCACCTTTCTGTGACGAGCACGAAGGGAAAACTGTGATGTTTTAGCTCACAGCGTTCCTCTCGATTGCTAAAGTATGTATTTTTAAATAATTTTAAAATAATTCTTTAACGATGCACCAAAGTCATCATGGCAGCAAAACCCCAAATAAAATTTGCTAGTGATTTAGAAGACAGCAGTGGTTAGAAACAGCCAGGACTATATCCTGAATAAATTAAAAGTAAATACTTTAGGGGTGTAAAGAAAYTACACAAGACAGAGTAAGCATAGCAGAAGGAAGAAGAGAGACTCGACTTTGAGTCACTGAGGGCTGCAAAGAAGAAATTTTGCAAAGTAAGGATTCCCACTGAGGAAGGCAACCCGAGAAAGAGGTTATAAAGGGAGAATTGATAAAATGTGTGTCAAAAGACTGTATCTGGCAAATTATTGAGAACAGGAGGAGAGGGGCAYCTCAGATAAAAATCTTGTGTGAGGGGGTAGTGTGTGGTTTTCCTTTCTTGTATCCATTTCTTAAGAAATTTCTTGCAGCTGCTGTCAGGGGTGATTTCAGGGCAATAGATTCAGGATAAGCATTCCTTACATGACAGTGGTAAATCATAAATCAGGATTCTGGATGCTTTAACTAACGTCCCCAGCAAGTTCTCCAGTGTATCCAAAGGCATAAGATGAGCCAATTTACAAGCTATGGGACCAGTTCAGAGCTCCTGTTACAGGAGTAGCCAGGGCTGAACTATTTTCCAAGAAGCAGTGATGCATTCAGAGAACACAGATCTTAAACCCAATGGTTTGGGACAAAGTCCACGCAATATAATTCTGCCAGTCCTCTGCTGGTTTATATATTCTCCCTGAGGAAAAGTCCCTCTACAAATTTCACACACACACCAGGAAAAAATACATTTAAAATAACTTGTTTCCATAGAAAAACCTGGAGTTCTGGAAATGCAGGTGATTTCTGAAATCCTCAAAAATAATGTTTCCAAATACCCCTCTGACATTCAGGCATGACATTGCCATATTGATATCAGCATGAATATTTTAATTCTAGCATAAATACATTTTAATTCTAGAAAGTTTGGTCAAGAAAATTTCCAAGAGCCTGAATATAAAAACCACAGCAATTGCAAAGAAAAATATTCTATTAAATCGGAAGGATTAGCTAACAGGGAAGAATACATGGACTTATGAGATTTACTGCTTCTATAAAGTTTGCTGCTTCAAAGACTTGTTTGTCTTAGCCAAATAGAAGTGTGCCTTGCTTAGACAACGGCCTTTTTGAAGTCAGGGACAGCAAAGGGAAGCCTCTAGACTCATGTTTGTGTTTTGCCATGAGTTTCTGCTAAAGAGCATGTAGCCTTCCTGCAGGGGTAGGTTTGTGCCTGTTTCTCAGATTATCTGGGCTGGATTTGCAGCAGTTGTATGGGAGGTGGGGATGACAGCATGAGCTGGATGGCTTCCTTCATTACCTGACATCCATGGTTACTGACATACACATGCATTTTGCATTAGGAAACCAAAAGCCAAGAGTAAGTCGAGGGCCTGGTGGGCAAAGTAAAACCAACATTTTTTCACTGTGGTCATGCACTAGATAYAATTTTCACTGATAAAGGAAAGAACAGAAGAGCCAGGACATGGCCAGTAAAAGCTTTCACGCCTGTGTCCTTCCAACAGAGAAGAGGTAACTGTGTAGGCCTTATAATGAGTATTTCTCCCCATGGATATGCTGGAACTGACCCATCCTGTACCCTGTAATTCAGACACTGGATGGGTCTCACTGGCTTTGCTTTGCTTCTCCTCATGCCCAGCAGGAAGAGTCCTACACAAGAGCAACTATTTAACTAGATGGACCAGATTCCTAGCTAGTGACAGACAGCTGGACATCTTTCCCAAGGAATTTTCATCCACATTGCATTTGGAGAAGTGACTTGGGAAGAAAACCAGGGCTGCCCAAGGACACCTTGGCAGATTTTTTCCTCCACCCAGCTTAGGGACTGCCATCAATTGGAAACCAAATGTTGCTTTTTTTCTTTTGTGGGATTCATTCCAAGACAGGAGGGTCAATTCACATCCTTTGTAATCAGAAGGGCTGCACTTAAATTTATCGGTCTTGTTATTTACGAGCTCATGATCCTTGGACCTCCCTTTGCACTGCAGGTTTAGAAGAAAAAAGGGTGAGAGGAGAGCCCTGCCATAGTTTTGCCTCACATCCAGCCATGGTGTAGGCTTTTTCCTGATGCAGATGGGGTTTGGCTCACCCTTTGTGTACTGCTAAGGATAAGAAATACCCAGTCTGAAGTAATTTCTGTTCACTGCATTTTGGAGAATAAAATAAAGAAGTTCACCACGTGACAAAGAAGTTTGTTTGTGCCCACAAATAAGTAATTGTGTTTGCCTCAAAATAGCTAAAAAARGTGGGGAACTTCGCTAACCCTTGTATTCTTGTTTGTGACACCCATGCTTTCCTGGGTGAGTAGAGTTATTAAAAAATTACTCACTTCCTCTTCTCCCACTTGTAGCTATTAAGAGAAGGTGATTTTCTTATTCGATGTGAGGTGCTTTGTTCCCTGAGTTTTCACAACTCTCACAGTAATATTTTGTTTTCCATCCTAAAGTTTAGGACATGTAATTCCCAGCTGCATCTCTATGGCTAAAGTAAACACTCTGGTCCAGGGTGTGTTCTCAGCAGTTAATGCCTCCGTCCTGCTCTCCATGGTGTAGTTGTTAATTTGGTGTTGCACTCTTCTTTGTGGATATTTTGGAACTGTATGTCCCAAATGGCAGATGAACCTCTCTGGTTAGAATGGTTAGGAAGGTTAGGTCTGGAAGGCCCTGGTAGAAGWAAAACATTCAGTAATTAAGGGAGGGACACAAAATGGCGCTGGTCTGTATTGCTGCCCCTGAAGGAAGTGCTGTTTGCCATCTGAGTCATGATGTGTGGCCGTGTGGGACATCCYAGATGGCTGTACTTAAGAAAAAAATTGCATCTCTTTCAACCACCTTCAGGGAGGAACCGGGCACATAGTGTCTCAGGACTGAGACGTGGGATAGAACAGGAATCAGAGCCAGATATTTCAGCTGAGGAAAGCTAGAGTAGATCTGCTTTCCCTCTACCCAGAGAGATTAGGTTCTCACAATGAGGAGTGGAAAACTGCTTAAGAAATTGAATCACACAAGACAATCAGTAGAGAAAGGCCACTGCAACAAAGATAAAAGGTTTATATAGGACAGCATTACACAATCTCTGACCATATACTTCAAAAATGCGCTCATCGCAAAAGTGACAGACTGCAATCTGAAGCAAGTTCAGAAACTAATTCCTGAAGGACACTGAAAGTACTGGAAAATGAAAATGTCACTGTGGATACAGTATTAGAAGTAGTATCTTAGAGAAGAGACCTTTTATGGTTTTGTTGTTGTTTTCTTTTTTTAGAATTGTCTTAACGTGCAGAAAGCTAATGTTCATGACTTTTCACAGAAAATTCTCTTGGCCTGTATAAAGAGGTAGCTGCTGGCTGTCTGTAGACTGTTTTGTTGACCTTCTCCCAGAGGACATCTCAGTACATTCCTCATTTCTGATTTTTTGTCCCTGCTAGCTCCCAGTAATCTGACTTCCAGCTTCATCTTAAGTCTTCTTTATTTCTTGGATACAGAACAATGCAAATATTGATCTCAGCCACTTTAGCCTGTTGTCTTAAAATACTAAAGTCCCAAACTGAGTTACTTAATTGAACAATATAAAYAGGGAATATCAGCCACAATTTATGCATGGCTGATCTCTGTATACTCAAGGTAAATCCAACACTTTTGGGACAGCTCCTCCCTTCTGAGCTGCACCCAAGCATCTGCAAGGCTCTGTGAAATGTCAGAGTAACTGTATAGGTACAACAGAAATACCCAGATTTGCATACCTTAGTGCAGTTCATCTGGTAAGGTCCYCACAAATGCGAAAATAAGAAAAATCAAATTGTACACCCGGTAGATTTTCTGAATAGAAAGATCATGAAATCTTGACAAATGGCAATTGTTTGAGATCCTCTTTTGAGATGGTACTTCAAATTCTTTACCTCTGTCACCACTGGAGTTGCATGTACTAAAAGTAGTGTCCAGACCTGGATCCAGCCACGATGAGAGTTCAAAGGGGAGCACAGCTGCAGATTCCTGCCTCTGATTTACCACTCTGGAATGGGAGTTATGCACACCTGTGACTTTGCAGCTCTGTAGCACAGCAAAGATTCCCTCTATTTTCTTCAAAAAGARGAAATGGGGAATAGAGATTAGACATAGTCATGCAAGTTTGCTCAACACTCATGAATGGCTCTAAAAATTCATTACATCTGTTCTACCTACACCAAAGCACCCACAACACACAGTGGCCTGCACCCCCTGACTACCCAAGCACCCTTTGCATTCWCCAAGGCACTGAGATTTACAAAGGCCCAGGCTCCGAAAAGCTGAAATGTGATACAAAGAGCTGTGTTCAGTGATCTTCACCAACTGTGTTCCAGATCCTGCCTAGGATATCCTTATCCAGGATACTTCCCATAGCAAAGGAAATGCTGACAAGGAGGACTGCCACAAAGGAAAATATGAGATACCACTTGCAGTTAAGAGGATCACTGAAAGAAAACTGCTAGAGAAGCTGCAAACAGCTCCTTGTGTCCCCCTTACATCAGCTGTTGTGCCACCGAGCCTGGGCACAGCTGAGAATTCAGCCCAAAGAATTATTCAAATTAATAGCCTGTGAATTTTTTTAACAAAGTAATCTCTCTATAAAGAGCAGAGCTGGTCTGTGAGTTTCCCTTCTGCAGGCAGCATTAAATTCTGTGATTATACTTCTAGAAAGARAAAAGTATCAGGATGAAATGGCAACAGTTAAATGCCATATATTCTTCACCCACTACAGAGAATCTATAACATGGCTTTTTAAAAGTTTTACTGTTATACATTTGCATGATTGTCATTGATTTAAAATTGAACAAAAGTAAATTACATTATTTGATAAGSTCTTTTTCTTTTTAATGGATTGAAGTCATTAGCAGCATGGGACAACACTTCCCATTTAGAAGAAACATGGACCTATCCTATTAATAYACCATTCCAGGAACTTCAGTTTGTTGTAGAAATTTTATTTTAGAAGTCTTTATTAGTGAAGAGAACAATGCCAATTGATTGAACATCATTGAACTGTCTTATTTCCTCGTTGGTATGGAGCAATTTGGAACAACACAGAGTGACGATGCTGAAGAGAGGGACCATACTAAAATGACAAAAAAGTAAGTATGTAAATATATGAGTGAGAAGCAGTAGAGGACTATGAGGGGAGTGTAAAGACATTAGGGGAAGGAGGGCACTCTGAAAGGCCAACTTCAGCCTGGCCAAGCTGAATTCCTGAGGTGCTCTGAGCACTGGACAGTCTCCTGAGGCTGTTTCTGGACTTTATTTGCTGCCCCCATTGCCTTTAGAAGGAACCTATTTCCCTCCAGTGTCTGCAGGAGGAATCTACAGAGATGAGGTGGCTGGGCTGAAGTTGGCTTTTGCAAGTACTCCCCACAGATGCTCTGGATTTCAGAAGAGAAAGTGAGAATACATCATTCTTCCTGGGGAGAGGGAAGAACATGGAAGCCCTTGGTGCTTGGTAATCTGCTGGGCACAGAGTCAGGGTTGCAGTTGGCCCTTTCAGATGCTAATGTTCTTCTCTGAATTAAGTTAACTTGCTTGCAATAGCTTTATTTCTTCCATTCCAGAAAAGATGAACTAAGGGGGGATCCAAATCCTGCCCCCAAATTCTAGCAAAAAATGCTTCAAATCCCTTCTGCAATGGGTTCAGTCCCACACATTTTGTATCCTGGAGAGCAAACCCCAGGATGAAGCACTCCCTGTTCATTCCATGATGACCATGTGGGTATTTTGCTGATAGAGAATAGCAGTTACACTCAGATATTTTTTTTATGTTTGGCTTTTTTTCATGACAAGATGAAGAATGAATTCCCATGTGCTTTGTGGGAATTAAGGCTCCTTTTGCACTTCCGATCAGAGTTAAGACTCTGGCCTAGTGTCAAAACATCCCTTCCTCTTTGAAAAATGCTATGTCAGTAAGTAGCTGATTTTTGCTTTAGTGTGCTGTATTCCCACTCTAAATTCAGGTATTTTAAAAGACTTTTAAAATATGTTATTCTCTTTCTTTAAGTACTTAATACACTGGAGAGCACAGAGGTGGTGACCCACATTTCCCCTCACCCTGGATTTGCACCAGTTGAATCCCATGGGGTGTACTTTTGACCTATGCAGCTGAGGTCAGATGCGACGTAAGGAATGATGTGGAAGAAGCTGTGGAGAGAAACATGAGAGCTCTTCAGCATGGGGTCCCATACCAGGATAGCCTTTGTTGTAAAACTATTAATGAAAGCTAATCTCTGTGTTGTTTTGAGCTTTTTTTTCAGAGAGAAGGGGTTAAATCCAAAAGACTTCTCATTCCTTGACTCTGAAAACAGGGAAATAGCTTTATTTCTGAACTGAAAGAGTCACTCAATTTAACTTTTATAAATGATGTCTAATAAATATGTAATCTTTTTTCTTCCTGCTGTAGTTTTCCTAGGTCTGGGTTTGGAGCAAGGTAAATAAAGTGGAGTACTAAAACAAAAAGCGGGGGGAAATGATAGGAAAAGTGCTTATCACTAATATTTGAAGGAGCTGTTGATATTCACRTCCTATGGTCTACTGAAGTTTGTAAAGTATGTTTTATTTTCGTAAAAGTATTTCCATAAAGTCGACTCTGCACAAATTGTCGCCTGGGTTACCATTTGCCATTTGAATTGCTGGGTAGTCTTGCTGCATTGCCACAAGYCGTTTACAATATTTGCATTGTTCTGTATCCATATAAAAATGRGGCTTTAAAAAGTAACCTACATACCAGTTAAACCTGGTGTATATTTACAGCTCTGATTATACAGTGTTCAAAGATGACATTCCAGGGAGGCTGTGGCTGTAACACATTAAATAGGCATTGGGCAGAGGACTTCTCGAGGTGTATCAGCAGTCACATTTTAGAGGGTTTTGAGGATTATTTAACGGAAAGTGTGTTTTATGTCATTTTTCTTGCACTTCTCCTGCCATAAGTAACACTCTGCATCTCGATGCCTTGTTTAGATTTTCCTTAATGCTGAGCTGCTTTGGAGTGTGCACAGATACAACACAGGCATTTGGCAGCTGAGTGAGAAACAGTGCAACAGATGAGTAAAACGAAGTTTACATGTGATGTTAGGAATAAAATCTTTACTGTGAGGGGGGTGAGGCAGTGGCGTAAGAGGCACACTAGTAGGAATGTAGAGCCGATAATTACGTGCAGGTCGCCCAGAGAAGCTGCGGATGCCGCACCCCTGGCACTGCTCAAGGCCCGGCTGGATGGGGCTTGCAGCAACCTGGTGGAAGGTCTCCCTGCCCACAGCAGGGGAGTGGATCCAGATGAGCTTTAAGGTCCTTTATAGCCCAAACCATTCTGCGATTTTCTGATTCTGTGGAAGTGACGGCTGGGTCAAGGAACAGGCCAGGAGCGGGAGGTCCCTGCAGCCACACAGAAAGGTCCGCGGTTACCCCGAAACAGAGAGAGCGGCGGGGCACCTCCGTTGGCTCCAGAGCCCTGTTGGCTCTGCCCCCAGCCCCGCAGGCGGAGGGCAGAGCTGTGCGGACCATTTGCGGGGCATTTGCGGGGCATTACCCGGACACCCCRGACACCCCAGAGCCCGGCGGCCGCTGAGGGCGCGGGCCACGCCCCGTGAGGGCGGGTGCGGCGGGGAGGTGCCCAGAAATGGCCGGCGCCGAGCGGGCCCGCGGCTGGGGCCGGGGCTGTGGCTGGGGGCGGGCATGGGCGGTGCCGGTTCTGTGATGCGGCTCGGCGTCGCCGCGCTGCCGCGGGATCGCTCCTTCCGCTGCCTCCCCGCTCGGGACGAGCGTTGGGAAGCGCCGCCGCCGCCGCGGGCCGGGGCCATGTTGGGCGGCGGGGCCAGGGCGTCCAAGCCGTCCTTCGTGTCCTACATCAGCCCGGAGGTGCGGGGCCGGGCGGGCGGGCCGGGCAGCTCGGGCACCCCGGCCGGGAGCTCGGGGCGCGGGGCGGGCGGAGCGGGGCCGGGGCCAGGGCTAGGGCTGCCGCCGGGCACTGCGGAGCTCAGCCTGCCTGGGCTGCCCCGAGGATGAGAGGCGTGGAGAAGAGCTTAAAAAATAGAGCTGGGTGGTCAGCGGAGTTGTTTCTGTGAGCCGCGGCCAGGTGTGGGGCTGCGGCTGTTCGGCCCGTAAGGTGGGACTTTCCGAACCTGTTGTTCTTATTGTCCCTGAACAGCATCACTTCACGTTCTGCTCGGTGAACTCCTTGCTCTCGGTTCCGCCAATGGAAAGCCCTGGGTATCCTTCCTTAACAGCTCGATGTTGAATTCTTGGGAGTGTGTGTATTTCTGTGTGTATCTGTGGTATTGTTCTGCCTGTTGTCGTTTCACTTATTTGTCGAAACTTATGTTGACAGTTTGATCAAAGTTACCTTAGGCTCAGTTTACTGAGGTCATCTTGTTAGCACATGGTATTAGGTCAGTATTGTTTTTCTGTATTCCATCGTTCTTATTCCTGGTAAGCAGCTGTTTCCTAGGAAAAACATTTGATGAATAATAGCCATAAGTGTTGGGATTTTTCCCCTCATGGTTCTTTGTAATCTGTGTCAACTTGATTCTTCTTAATTGTTAATTCTCTTTAGAACATCTTAAGGAAAAGATTTTTGTCGATCTTGTTAGTTAGTGCAGAGTCTGTCACTGATAGGACCTTGGTGAATCTGGTGGTTTTATTTTGCACTTGATCTGAAAGAACATTCAGAGTTGTTATGGCCAAATTCAGCTGTGGTATTTAAAACTTATGTCCTTAGTTGGTGATAGCAAATCCAGTTTTTGCATGTTTTTCACACATGGTGTCTTGTAGTTTCATCAGCTTACTTTGAAAGTTTTATCTYGTTCTTGTACTTCCAAGTGCAAGCAGGTGGAAATGATAGGTGCAAGTATTTCTGGAGTCAGCAAATATATCCCTGTTGGAGATCACTTTTTCACCTTTGGAAAGTACCTCATACAAATATCCAAGGAACTGGATTTTGTGAAGGAAACAACTTCACTTGTTGGACATACTGGAAGACATTTCACCATTTAAATAAGTGTGGTGTATGACTAAAGCTTGCTAGAAAAAATGGCCGGTTGAAAAGAGCRCAGTAAATATATACATAGTGCAGCAAGATACCAAATAATAAAGAGTACTTTAATTTGATTTTAAGTGCAGTGATGTAATGCTTCAAATATGATCCGGATGGCTGCAGGAAGAGTAACTAAGATGTGTAACACTGGACGATGAGGCTCTTGATGAAGTACTCTGATTCAGTAGACATTGGTGTCATTAACTCTTTACATGTTCTTGCTGCTTTTAAGCCTCTCCATGTTACACTTAAATTGAAGAATTTGATTTACTCTTGCAGCAGGAAGTTTGTGTTACAGAGTGACTTCTGCCATAGGATGGATGTCCCTTTTTTGCCTTCAAAGACACAGTGAAACTGAGGTCTGATGTGCAAGTAAAGCAAGTCTGACTCTGCTGTTGACAGCTGTTGACTGCCTTAATGGTTACACAGGAAACGGAAGACTTTAGTGGCTTTTATGTGGATTAAAAATAAAATTTTAGGTATGAAACCTGTGAGGCTATTTTGGTGTCTAGAAAAAGCATGTTTATTAAATATCCTAAAGTAAGCAGAAGTGAGCATCTCTCACAGTGCTGTATGAGAGAAAAACAACTTCCTGAACTCAGGTTTCCTGTGGAAGTTAACTTCCATGTAGTTGAGTTTTAAAAGGAACTGATTCCTTTTGGGAAAGTGGAAATTCTAATTCCTTTTATCTGGAGCATAGTTGGGTTAACTGGGAGCTTTCATCAAGGCATTTTAACTTCCAGGTGCTCGGGGAAGAAGTRCTGGCAACAGGTGTGATGCTTCCTCTGGCAGGCCATGTCAGAAGGTGGAAACAGCAGTTCAGGGACTTGATGAGCTTGAGATTTCRGCTGTGGTGGATTGGAATTAATGGTGGACTTCTCCACGAATTTGCAGAGCCTTGCCTTGAATCTTTTTGTACTTCCAGCCTGAGGCAAGATTTCCAGTCAACCACTATGCAGTTCAGAGCAGTGGAGTCCTGTTAGCTGTAGCCCTCCCTTGCTTGCAGCCTCCAGCTTCTGTGGTCTTGTCCAGGTTCGCTTGGGAAGCTGTCTTAAGGCCTTAAACTGCTGCTTCCAGGTTAGGGAGCCCTGCAATAGGGAAATTAACAGGTAGAGCTGAGTTGTGGTTTAGCCTCACCTTGTTTAGTCCCATCTTCAGATATCTGAGGGACACAGTAGCCAATATTCTGCAAAATAAAATGAAGTCAGCTTTAAGCTGCTGTGTGTGCTAATTTGAATATGAAATGAATCGGGAACTCTATTCCTGTTAATATATGACCAGATGGAAGCAAGGAGTGAAAAGAAAATGCTGTCTTTTAAAGAAACAGAAGTAAATTTTTGCTGTGAAACCCCAAAATGTCTGAAAAAACAGCATTTTAACATCTGACTAAATATAACCTAGTTAGGCTCTGCTGTATGGAACTGCAAATCAATCAGTGGTCTGTTGAGAGTGAGACCGTAGGATGTTGATATTAATGACACACTTCCCCTCAGGACAGACTTGGCTACCCTGCAGGAAGTGGGGTGAATACTAGGGTATAAAGTCAATGTTTTGACGTTTCAGATCACAGGCTTAGAATATGTGTCTGTGGAGACAGTGAAACAAGGACCAGTGAGTTACTTCATGATTTCTAATTCTTTCAGACTTTGAAGACTGAAGTTATTTACAGGTCAAACAAGCTAGATTGTATTTTCCAAAAAAACTTAATTTGCATAAAAAATTTTATTTCAAATTTGATTTCAAGCTCCAAGTTGGTATTTTTGCATGCATTCTTTAAAGCTAAATACTTCATATTCATTCTTATGGGATGCTTTTTCCTGTGTTAGCCTTTAAGCTATGGAAGAGGTTCTTCTGCTTCATGCTGCTTGTCTCTGAAATCTGGGGTACACCACAAACTGCTGAGGGTAACTTTCATGCCTCGTGTGCTTTGTCTCTCAGATCCTGCACTGTTCTTAGCTCATAAACACTGTGAATGCTTCCTGCTTGTAAATCCTGGTACGGTATTGTGATCGGTCTTAAAAACATACGTCCCTCCTTCAAAATTGGGGTGGTGGAGTTGAAGGGGGAAGTAAGTTGGTGGACATCTGGGCTGACATGGGGGAAACCAGGTGTTGATGTCAGAGGAGATGGACAGGACAATGTAAGGAAAGAGGAAAGGATAAGAGATGAAACAGTTGGGGAAAGCATGTGCTATGATCTAACAGACTTCTGGATAAGGGAGCTGTGAAAGGAAGGAAAACAAGCAGTTAGAGGTTATTCTCAGCAATGTTATTCGAGTGTAGTAAGCATGTGCTGTGGGTTGTATGGCATACAACATGGGATTAGGCTTGTTTGACCGACAAAGAGTCCTTTGGAAAGTACTAGGTATGCAATGKGGTTTGTTTCTGGATGCAAAGTAGATGCTCAGCATTTGCATGGGTGTTTCCTCTTTTGCATGGAATTCAAGTGGAACTGTTCCACAAAAGTTTATTTTACTCAGGAGCACTGTATTCACTTGTTGGAGCACCACAACTGATTTGCAGGTCTTTGGGTACATAGTTTGACTTTCACAACTGATAACTTTCTGAAGTCTATATTTATCTTTATCTCACCCCTCTTTTTAGTGAAGTAAACACGAAAAAACCAGAGGCTCATAGCAAACCTCACCAGGATGTAGATCTTCCCTGTGCAGAACTTATATGTGGAAAATTATATAAAAACATCAAAGTGTTCAGTGTTCTTGCAGCACTATTTGCTGTCAGCTTTGAAAGCTGTCAGCTGTTTCAGACAGTACCCTTGATAGCCTGAAAGTGATCACTTGTTCCATCAYTATTTGAATCTTTCAAACATATTTTCTCAGCATATTTTGTAAGTCTTGTTTTCCATTTGTGGAATTACCTGTAGTGCAAATGTCCAGCTGTGGATCAGTGGAAGCATTACTGTGGGGTAAGGTAGATTCAGAGTTTACAGTCTGAAGCAGCTGACTCTGTGCATGGTGTCTACTGGGGCTGATGAGCAACGTCCAGTATCAGTAGGCACATGTTTGTATATCTGTATGTCAGTAATGATGAAAAAAACCCCAAAGAGATTCTCTTATCAACATCTGGATTCTGGCATGCAGGGYGCATTTTTCACTCTTTACTTATTTCCAGAGCACAGTTGTTTACCTCCCTGTGGAGTGAGAGGAATTACTTTCAATTGTGGTGACACTGTAGGACAAAAAGCAGAAGTAATTTGGGATTCCTTTCCTGCTCCAACCGTAAGGACCCTGTTAATGTAACATAACTTGACCTTTTTGCCCTAAACTCTGTTGCCTCACTCATGCCTTTGGCACTTGGGGAAGACTTGTCTCCCCAGACAGGCTTGAGGAAAATACTTTAACCCCTTTAAATACATTTTTTTGTGGAGGAGAGCTGACTGTAGTCCCTGGGTATTGCTAACTGTGCAGTTGTTCCTTATATTTGGGTAAAAAACAAGAAGAGAACTTTCCTTAAGGAAAGAAGTTTTTTGTTTTCTGTTAGCAAGAAGGGGGATGTATTGTGAATTAATTTGGWGTGACATGTCAGCTTGAAGTTTTGGCATAATTTGGTACTCTCTGCTGTTAAAATTGATAATTAAAGGGCATTGCCATATTTCCTACCACAGTTTGAGAACCTGGAATGAGGAATATAGCACAAGGTAAGTGCACAGGTGAGAAGCACCTCTTAAGTTTCTAAATCCTTCAGCAGAGCTGAGGTTTTTGCATCAGAAATGACAGAAACAAAGTTAATTTTCCTCATTTGCATGGTGTCCTGTGGGTGACTGCTTTTAAATGTGGCTGGTAGTAGGGCTTCCCATGTTGTATCTTAAGTAAGAAGTGACAAAATGCTGCTTGGGGCATTCAGAACAGGGGAGCTGTAGGTGAAAGGCTCTATCTAGAGGTTTGCATGGCTTTCAGTGGTCACATATGGAAAGTACATGCATGCTTAGCCTCAACAAAYGGTCAGAGGGTGAAGATTTCTGAGGTCCAGGTGTGTTCAGTAGCTTGCAGAAACGGGCAGACTTACTTCTGCTGCTTCCCTTTGTTTTGTTTATGTGCTCATCTGACCTGTTGATGAGCCAGTTCTGCTAACAATAGGCACTAACAATAAAACCAAATGTAGGACAAGTACATACTTCCCAGCTGATTTTACAAATCAAATTACCTCACCGTGTTGTCAGACAAACCCAGGGATAAAGGAGTGGGTAGGTGACTGTGAACGTGTGACTGATTCAAGGGGCGTTGAGTGTAATGAATGGAAACAGGCTCTTCAGTTAGTGGTAAGATCTGTGTTGCCCCAAAACTTATATTTGTTATAAAAATAAGATTGAAGCAGAGTGGAGATGGCAGCTGAATTTACATGTGTGTTCCTACACAACTTGAACTGACTCATGGTGAGTTAATTTTTCTTGCAAATCTTTACCTTCTYGCTGAAAAGAGCAAATACAAAATGTGACAGTAGTAAAATCTAATGTATTTTCTTACCCTCCCTAGGCAAATGAGTGCAGCAGCATGGATTCTTCAGCAGCACTCATGGCTTGAGGTCTAGCTGTCTCTATCTACATGTATCAAAACTACCTTTAATATGTTTATTAATTTACTGTGGTAATGTAAATGTTGAATTTCAAATAGAACTCTTCTGGAGACTTAGCTCTTGGAATCTGTTGACTGTTATAGGAATTCTGCCTATTATGAGCCCTTCAGTGTCTGTAGGCTTTTTTCAAGAAAGTGAAACTGGATTTTACAATGTGATCTCAATGTTTGTGCTTGCTAATCTGCTGTGATGCAATTTGATTAAACTTCTAACTCCGTTCAGAAGATAACCAATTTTAACTTGCAACCAAAAACTTGTAACCACTTGTTCAAGATTATTTGCTGTTGAAACCCGTTATAAAAGCTTCTTTGCATTTTAACAAATGGGTGTGAGCTCAAAGAACTTCTTTGGGGTCAGATTAATTTTTTTTCCTTCGGTTCAGTTCTTCCAACACTAGCATAAAGTGGTACTCATGGCAGTAAGTACGAACAGTGTGTGTGCAGAACAGTAGTTATTACATTCTTTCTGGCTTCTCCCAAAGTCAGAGGCGCTGGAAAAGCACCTGGCTGGTATAACTGTTTTACTGTTCTGTGGGAGTAATTGTTGGCATGTAGTTTTCTGAGCAGTGTTGCCTGTAGTTGGACACAAAGAGTGATTGTATAAGGCAGAGCTATTAAAGGCRCTTTTAAACCCAAAGTTTAGTTTAAAGCTACCATTGGTGAAGAGACAGTGCTGGGGGAAGAAAAGGTATATATATTCCTCTTCTGAATGCAGAAGTATTCAGCTTAAGTCATAGTAGCATTTTAGATAACTTTTTACTTGACAAACTTGAGCTTTGCATAGTATTGCTTCTACAGCATCCACACTTAGACAGCAAAGGCAGCAATCCGGTATTTGTTTTCTCTATTAGCTGTCAGCTGTAGTTATGGATTTCTTTCTTCACACCACTACTACTTTCATTTTGTAATCTTTCTCTCTTTTTTGGCCTATCTTGAACATCTTTGCTGTTCTCATTATGTGGTTTCCTGGTGGTTTTGCTGTGCAGCCTTCAAACTTAGTTCTAGGTCTTCTGAGTATGGAGTGCAAGTGTTTATATGGATGGCAGAGGCTGTTTATTTTTGTATTCTCAGGGGCTTTTGTTTCTCTGTATTTAATCCATGAAAATTATTATTGCTTATATCTTCTTTTGATTCCTTGCCTTGAATTGCGGTAGCTGACTGGATGCTGGTGACAAACTAAAATTAGCTTGCTTACTGCTGTGCCCATGGGGGGGTTTCCAGTTAACTAATGGTTTTCCAGAAAAACTCCAATGCATGCAAAGTGATTTGGGCTTGGAGGAGGAAGTTCTGAACAGGCTGAGCAGGAAGGGTGTAGCATCTCCTCTAGTTTAATAGTCTTTTGCCTGGAGATTTTAGCCCAACTGTCAGTGCCTAAAGGTTAGAATAAGTGACACAGAGAATTTAATATGTTTGCTTTGTGCAGTTTGGGTCCAAACTGAAGGATCTCCTGTCACCAGGTTTTGCCTCTTAGCTCGGAGATCCTGAAATACCTTTCCATATAGTCATGTTAGTGCTGTTTAAGTAACTGTTGTACTTTGGTTGAAATGTGTGTAAAAAATCAGAAACAGGGAGTCATGGATGAAACTTGAAAAACTGAGGGGTACATTAGAAAGAATAGCAAGTCATATGTGAGACAGCTAATGAATGAGCTGGGAGATGGTGCTGTAATACTAAGTTTATGCTTATCCATTTATGTATGCTGAGAGAACTTAAAAATATTGGTGATGTTTTATTTCTGTCTGTTGCACAAATAGTGCATTTTTTGTGTGTTCACAAATGCATGTAACTGACACTGGATGTCAAAACAATTACTTAGCAAATAGACTTCTGACACTAAGTRGAAAGATCAAATTGCAGATGTAAACTCCTTTCGTTTAGAAGGCTTTTTTCCTTAATTTTTATTTGCCACGATGTGAGGAATTGAAGTGGGAAGGTGTAGTTCTTTACAGCATGTGTTGAAGGTATGATCTTTGCAAAGTAATAATCACTCTTTCTCTCTTTAGGAGATACACGTAAAGGAACCCATAGAAAAGGAAGTAAATCCTCACTTATTGCCAGGTAACTGTTGTATATTACTAGATTTATGTAATAAAAATTAGTGATTAGTGAATAATACTTAAATATTTCCATGTCTGTAGCAAACACTTATGTGACGTCAGTGTCACAATTAGTGAAATACAGAGTTTGGTTTAACAACCTGTGCAGGTTGAAATGTTTTTAACATCTCTATCTGCATGCGATGTGGAAAACTCTATAAAAACAATTTTTTTACAGAGTTCACTGTCCTCAGGTAAGCTGCRTGTGGAGAACTGTCAATACTTGAGTTTGCCCTGTTTCTTAGAAGTTAAAGTTGGGTGGGTTTTGTTTGTTTGGAACTGAAGACAAGAACTAGAGGAAATTTACTTTCTAGTGGCTTTGTCTGCTGTGAGTAACTTGGGCCTTCCAATGTTTSTTTTACTGTTAATATTTTCTTTTGTAATTTTCAACTACTTCTCATTTAAAAATATTTTCTAAGATAAGGAAAGACCAAATACATGTAAAAGTTTACAATAAACTAGTGTTCTTCTGTTGGGTTTCCTAYACTTTTTAGGAAAGACCAAGAGTCTGTCTGATCACATCTATTAAACTGTACTTTTCAAATTTGAAGTTCAGTTCCTGTGAATTCTAGCAAGAGAACTTAATTGACTATTATTTATGCAAACCTGTATTTGAGACTTCCAAAATAGCCTTGGGACCTGTAAAATAGTCAAAGCTGTGAAAAAATAACTACATTGAACTTGAAATAACAATTTCAAATGTTTCAGCATTCTTAAAGTTTAACAGTAATGAAGATTGGAATAATTTTCTACTTGTTTATTGATGATATAAACTGCTCTTGCTGGGTTTTAGTTTTTTTTCAACTACACACTCGAATGATTGCTATTTTTCTGCCATTTGGAGTAGGCCATGATGCAGGTACCTGTGGTTACAGAACTCCCAAACATCTGCAGTTCAGGACTTCTGGAATAACATTAGTAACCTGGAAGATTAAGATTACAACTGAGATTACAGGTGATTCCAGGAGCTGCCTCATAGTGGCTTTGTATAACAGTGATGAACTATCTTTAGGCATACAGTTCTGAGAAACTGCCAGGAAGCAATTGCTGCGATTGAGGTAACAATTGAAATAATTAAATTGTAAACGTCAGTTAATGTTGCAAGTCAGTGTTTCTTCTCYGCAGGTGAACTGCTGCTTTGTGAAGCCAGCACAGTGTACAAGTATGTGCAAGAGGATGGGTCAAATCGTGGCACTTGCGGGAAACTCGTGTGCACAAACTTCAAGATTTCTTTCCTTGATGATGATTCTGCTTCAGATGATAATGTAAGAAAACAAGTCTTCTAATTATGACTAAAGAGCCTCTGCATAAATCTTTCCGTTATAGGAAGATGCAGAATGAGCATAAATGTGTAAAATTTGCTAATGGATGCAGAATAACTTGAATCAGTCTGCATCTGCTTGATCCTTTCTCAATCTCTAATGACTATTTTAAGCAGCAGCAGTGCAAGCATTTATATGGACACTTAGATTATACATAGTTTTTAACTCTTTATATTTTGTGAGTTGGTGAAGTTTAAGTTAAAAGAACCCATTGTTTTGAAAACTAATCAACAGTTTGTTTAAAGCTGATTTCTGACTCTTTGTCTTGGTAGCATTTGTGGAAGTGTGAATATTTCTGATGGTGGAAAACATCTGCCTGATTTGACTTTGGGCTACATCTGCAGAATCATTTCAGGCTGTACAAGACAGAGTAAGCTAATACTCAGCGGAAATGCTCTGAAAATTTATGTGGCTCAGTGAAACTCTGAATTATTTCATTCAAAGTCCAATGTTTGCTGAAAAGATTTTAAAAASTAGTGCTGTTGAGCTTACAAACACTGAGAAAGCTAAAAACTCCCCAAATCTTAAAAATTATTTCAATCTTTTTTCTTTTGGTTTAAGTGCTCAAATTAGCTGTCAGAGGAGAATGGTAATGCCAC
The DNA here is from genome assembly GCA_014549065.1 of Cardinalis cardinalis. Classification (NCBI taxonomy): domain Eukaryota; kingdom Metazoa; phylum Chordata; class Aves; order Passeriformes; family Cardinalidae; genus Cardinalis; species Cardinalis cardinalis. The sequence continues at coordinate 1,512,506 of JACDOX010000120.1, forward strand.
AGTGCCACATGCTTTTGATGAGCTTAAGCATTAAAATMGTTTAGTCCATTTAGGTGCTAGAAGTGAAAAGGGAGTCTAGTGGCTCCCACGTTCAAGGTGATCTTAACAGTTAAAGACAATGAGAATAATATGATTTGACACATACTGATTGTAGTCAGAAGTTTATTTGGGTTAAATTTCACAAAGTTTAAACATTAAACTAAGGCTTCTGCTGCCAAGTACAGACTATTGGACCTTCTGGGATTAATTAAGACAAAGCTGCAGAATCTTTTGATGTAAATCTCAAGTGATCTGTGGAAAGTTGGTAATAACCATGTTAATTTCTGTTCCATTGCTGGCTTTGAATCTTGGGTTTATAACATGCCAAGGCAACTATATTTCTTTTAACAAAAGTTCAGGATTAGCTACCTGCTTCAGAGTACCACAGACCTGGAAGTAACATTTGAATAAGGTTAACTCTTTTCACAGTAAAATATAATTTGCTGATGTAGTGTACGTCAGCTGTTTGGTAACAATATTGAAAATAATAGTGTTTAATTGTGTCATTGCTAAAAATGCCATTTTTATCTGTACTAATGGAAARGTAGAATGAAGGGAACTCCAAATCACTTCAAGTTTGGTTACACAGTAGATTAGGTAATTGGGTTGTGTTGTGTCTTCAATTTACCCGGTCAAAAATCTGATTTTAACGTTAGTATGTTCTTGGGATACTTGTTCTTTTAAGAGACTTTGTATTTCCTGCCAGGTTCCCATAGCAAGGAAACTTGTCATAAAAGGGCTTGGATTACATGAAGCTACTGTATTTCCTGTTTACTGCAGTGATTCTAGTTTGAAAAGTGACTCTCAGTAGAAATGTAYTCTTTGAAGCTATTTGAAAAGTAAAAACTATATCTACATTTCAAGCATGGCTGAGACTTAAAGCTCTATTGTGTGTGTAACTTGCATCTGTCTGCATTTTAATAACTGTTCTTCAGTGTCCTGCCTTGCACAGCTTCTAAGATTAAGGAGTAATGCTGATAGTAAAACAGTGCATGGAAAGCCTTTACTTGGCAGAAGGTAGTGTGACATTTCTATGATTTCCTTCACATTTTTAGGAGCCACAATTTAAGAATAAGATTGTAGGAGAAAATGACATAACTCTGCAGTGCGTAGATCARATATATGGAGGTAAGTCAGCTTTTTACCCCTGAGGGACTTAGAGTGCTGGTGCTCCTTGTACAAATACATCCTTTTTAGAAAACCAATACATAATTAAAAAGCAGCTGCAGTAATCTTTAATAATGAAATAACAGATAAGAAATTTATCAGAACCCAGTCTTATCCCTCAAGCTTGTCAAATTAATTTTAATTTATTTGATTAATTGTCCACTGGAACAGACAAAATGATTCCTTCAAAGCAGAGAGTGTACTATGAGAAGTCCCCCTAAATTTGGTAGACAAGGATCTTCCAATGTATCAGCTATTTCTATAGATATCGATATATTCGCTTCATTTGAGCAATAGCAGTACAGGTAGCAAATTCTCAAACAATTCCTTTTGTTTCTCTAGGGGAGCTTTGTATTATGAGACACGTGATATCTTCACCCTATTAAAGAGGGTAGAAAAGGAGGTTTTAATTGCCAGTTAAATCAAGTGCTTTGTATGGGGGCTTAGAGATGTGCCAGTATTGCTAAAAAAGATAAATGAGAATGGGGTGGATCATTTTAAGTATGGGAAGGCTTTATTGAGAATCCTGTTCTTGAACTAATTATCAGTATTCAAAGTGTTTATAAATGGTGTTGTGGATTTCTGAAAGAGTGAACTGGGGCAGACCAGTGATGGTTATGAGACACTTTAGTTTTATGTGCAGTGACTGAGGTGGCAGCACTTGAAGTTGTGAAATGGTACATCCTCAAAGAGAAATGAGCGGAGGTTTGCCTTGGAGACTTCCTGGTGGTTAAAAAAAAATTAAGGAACTTAGAATGATCTCAGATGTCTGGGGACTTCCCCTTGGGTAAAGCTACTTAATTGTTCTTCATATGTCTTCAAACTTTAAACTTGGTGTGCAGTCAGAACGTGAATAGATACAACGACTGAGCAGCTGGTTTGCTGCAGATTTTCCTTTTACCTTGTATGAAGTAATTTGATGGGTTTTAAAAGAAAAGGTTGTGGCTTGCCAGCCTGTGTTGCAGGATGCTTGTTTTGTCTTGAGAAAACTTTGGCTTGAATTAGTTTCTTGAGAATTCTGGAAAGTCAGTCGGGGACAACTTTATCAACATTACAAATCCCTTTTTGATGTTTACTTTCCTTTTTATTTTCCAGTTTATGATGAGAAAAAGAAACTTCTAACAGGACAGCTAAGAAAATACCCAGAAACGTTAATTATCTACTGTAAAGACCTTAGAGTATTTAACTTCTGCCTGAGATACACAAAAGAAGAGGAAGTGAAAAGAGTGTGTATAGTAACTTAATTTGCTTTTCTATTTTTAGCTTGGTGTTGGGTGTTGTGAGGATGAGGGAAGGATGAAATTCACCCTGGAACTTGGAAGTGTTTTCTGATCATTTCCAGCTAAGACGGAAAGTAAAAGATTGATTTTGTTAAACATTTCMTTGTACACAGCAGTTAAAAGACAGGTGCAGTGGCTCTTTAAAGAAAACTGGAACTTGGGAGTGCTACAGGAAATTAGCTCCAACTCRGACAAGCTGTAAAGCTGTTCTATTTGTGATATATAATTTCATTTTATTTTAGACTTCAATATAGTGTTACTTTCCTGATAACTTTAGGTTTTTTGAGAAATTAGTCTCTACTCCAAGCTAAGAGTCAACTAACTTTATTTAAATAAGAGTAATTCTGCAGGTTGAACATGTATAATATTACTTAGATGAAGTAGGTAGTGTCTTGCAGAAAACATAGAAACCTTCCTGAAAGTCAAGTTTCAGCTGTTGAGGATAGAACCCATCAGTTTTGTTTAAAACCTGAATGCAGGGGTTGGTAAAAAAAAAAAATAAAACAACTTTTTTTTTTTTTACACTGACAGTCTTGGTGTGTGTTTGGGTGTTAATTTTTGGTCCTTTTTTAGATCGTCAGTGGTATAGTTCATCATAGCCAGACTCCTAAGCTGCTTAAACGTTTGTTTCTGTTCTCTTATGCATCAGCTGCTCCAAACAACACAGGTAAATGGTTTTTTGATCTGTTTATTGCATTGTTAGTTTGTTAAGCAGTCTGGGAGGCCTACAGTTGAGTTTGTGCTCGACTTACAGCTCTGTCCTGCTTGCTGGTAGCTTCGAAAGATTAATTTTTCTTTTGTTGTACATTGTTAAGCATGTTGCTAAAAGCCTCTAAATTGTCTCCTGTTGGTTTTAGTGTCCTTCAGGAAGTTGCACAGAAATTTTCCAAACAAAAGTAGCATCGCTAGATTGAAAACTTATTGTGATTAAAATGTGCAACTGCTTTTCACGTGGTTCATCTAGAAAATACTTTGCTTGCTTTATCAGTGTGGTTTTTCTGTGTAATTGCTGTGAACCAGACTTCCTGCTCTTAATTCTGAACTTACTGCATTTGCAGTGGCATCCTATGAGAAAGTATTTCCCCTTTTGCTCTTATTTGCAATCAATATGCTTCTTCCAGGCAATTGCAAAAAAAGCATAGGTTTGCAAGGCATCTGACTTCCTTTTATATCTGACTTATTACATAATCTTCCCACTTGATCAAACTTGGCTGAATAATACATTAGGCTGCAAAATTCAGGACAAAAAATTGTCGGTGTACTTTCTAGCATTCTGTAATTCTGACTTCAGTGGAAGTAATAGTGCTGTTTTGAATTAGGAACCGGGCCCTTAATGCACCAGCAACACCAATTCCCTTCACAGAGGGAGTTTTTGATGTATGCAAGGTATTAATCAAACACCAAAATATGTCAAGGAATTTCAAGATAATTGGGGTTAGAAGAAGCCTCTGAAGATTATCTAGTCATGTTCTTGTCCATACACCCCTCTTCAGAGTAGGGTTAACTGCATCAGTCTTAGTCATGTCCAGTTGGGTTTTGAGTTTCTTCAAGTGTTGAGACTCCGCAGCCTTTCTGGAGAGTCACTTTCATTGTTTGACCCTCCTTGTAGTGGAAARCTTTACTGTTATGTGTATGTGGGATTTGCTGTGGTTCAGCTTGTGCATAACTGCCTCTTGTCAAGTCACTGGGTCTGGATCCATCTTCTGTACTYTCCTCCCCTGTTCCACCCCCAGTGTTCATATACACAGGGAGATTGGCCCCTCCTGGGCCCTCTTTTCTGAGTGATCCYAGTTCTGTCTCTCCTCATATCAGGTGTTTTGAGCCCTTTAACGATCACAGAGGGCCTTCACTGGACCTGGTCCTGGAGCCTTCAGAGGGGAGCCCAGCACTGGGCACAGCCCTCCAGCTGAGAGCAGTGACATTCATTCATTCAGCTGGTACACAGTGGCTTTGCTAAATGCAGCCCAGGAGCACACTGCCTGTGTGCTGCCAGGAAGGCACATTGCTGGCTCAGGTAGTTCCTGCAGTCTTCACCTGAAACTGGTTTTAGCTACAAACRATGGAAAAGACTGCAAGCTTTTCCAGATAGAGACGGAGCCTGGGAGAAAATTACTCTTTAAAGTAACATCAAAGGGCTGTCCCACAATTCTTTCCTATTTTAATAGCTGTGTTCAATAGTAAGTGGCTCAGTGTCATTCTTCAAAAAATTAGTACAGGATAAGACAAATAGACTGTAGAAATTGTTTTTTATACCTTTCACAGTCTGATACCTCTAGAATCCTGTTTCCAAGAGCTCATCAATAATGTTCTCTTCTGAGCTGTAAATTTTTCATCTGCCTTATCCTCTTACAGTGAAAAGTTTCAAGTTACCATTGTATCTTCCATGGAAATTATAGCTCTCTTTGCTATTTCAGGTTTAGCTGATATTGAAGAATGTTAGTCAATTAGGATGTGTGCTTAAAACAATTGACATTACTCCATAAATTATGTGGTTATTATACAAGATTTGAGGCTGAATCAAGCTGCTGTCTTAACTGTTTCTGAGGTGGCKAAGTAGAATTACAGGGAAGAGTCCAAGTTGAAAGTATTGAGACTGAATTGCTATAATTAATTTTCTGCTCTTACTGAGTGCCTGAGATGTTCTATTCAGTGCAAAACTATTCATGAGGGRAAAAAATGAACCTTGAATGAAGTGCAATATCTGAAATTTTTGTAGAAAGGCTTTTGGTATGATTGTTAATTCTGCATTTAAACTACAGGATTAGATGCCAGTCAGCTGCATTAGTATAAAATGATATTTGCTGCGTTTTAGGCTAGGTGTGAGGACAGCCCCAGCTGTATGGAAGTTCTGTAACAAATTAAACATTTCTGCAGGAGAAACTGTTCCTGAAGTTATTGGTAACAACTGYATCTGGTATTGCTGTTGTTGACGGTCACACTGAGGCAGTGTGGTGTACAAAGGCATTTTGTCTTTGACTTGAGATTTTTGGTACACAAGAGGTTCTGCTTGCTTACCTTAATGGCGACTAACAGGTTTACTTAGGATTGTTTTTGTGTTAGAGTTCCTGACAGTCTGCAAAGCTAATTTTATTGATGTCTGACAGATGGGAGGAACCAAACTGTGATGTTTGAAACCCTGGAGGATTGGCGTGATGAGCTGGAGCGGACCAAAGGGAATGTGAAATACAAAGCAGTGACCACCAATGAAGGCTACAGAGTCTCTGAAAAGTAAGATTGCTCTGGTTAATAGTGAGCTTTGGATGTGTGAAAATCAGTGCTATTTTTGATGCTGGGGATTATACTGGTTTTTGGGAGTCTTTTTAGGGTATGGTTTCCRTTTTTATTTATGGAATAGTTTGGTTTGTAAATCTCAGGAGGTGATCCTGCACAACCCCTCATTCAAGCAGTGTTGACTTCAACATTAGGTACAGACTACTCAGGACCTTGGTTAAATCCAGCTTTGAGTATATCTAGAAGTGGAGAATAGAAAATATATATGTCTGGGACCTACACTTCTGTCATACTTGTTAGGATGATGCTTTCTCAGTGCTGTACCTTTACTGTGGTAAAATTTCAAGTTACATGAGCTGGAGATTTTCCACTGTTTTTGTTGGGAGGGGGCTGGATGGGGAAAAAGTAACTGGTTTAAAGTAAATCTACAAAATGTGCTGGTGGAAGTTAAGTTGTGTTGCCTTTAGGAGAGGGTTAGCTAAGTTTAACTGAGCTTGGCCACCAGTTTAGCTGAGTAGTATTTAGTGGTGAGCCCTTTAGGATGTATTATACAAGGCACTGTATACTTCTACTGTTCTTTCATAGTCAAATCTTGAAAGATTTCACAGACCTTGGAAACTAGTATTTCAGAGTCTTAACTATTTATTCTAGAACTCTGTCTTGGGAGACCCAAATTGAGTTAATGTACTTACAAGCCAACTTACTGAACTGTGAACATAAATAGTGTTGGTTGATGCTGGAAATCCTTGATAAATTAAATKACATACTTGAATTAGGATGTGAACTGCTTAACAGGTATGGAAACAGAAGTAGTCATTTAATACTGCARGAGTATCTTTTGAAACAGCAAAGCATGAGAAAACCAAGGTAGTCTTAGAAATCAGTCTTAGAGGTTACAATGAATTSCACCTTTGTGAAGGCAGGGGAGTGTTGCAGTGAAAATAGTTAAGACCTCAAGGTTGGGAAAAAAGCCTTATTCAAGCTGAAAATAAAGGCACAGCTTTGAGGACAACAGAATTATCTATCTAGTAGGAAAGATTATTGTAGCAAGGTGAATATAAAGTTAGAATTTGAGTTAGARCACTCACGATCATTAAAAGGAACTTTGAGATTGTTCTTTGTTCAGTTTTTGAGACCAAGAAACTCTTCTTTGTCATCTTAGGCTGCCTTTGTATTTTGTTGTTCCCATATGCATTTCTGAAGAGAGTATCTTGAAGTATGAAGGCAGAGGCATTCCTGTAAGTATATGTGCATGGCTGAGGATTACTCTCACTGAGATGGCAGAATTTCAATTAACATTTCATATGTTACTGCATATTGTTTTCAGAACTTTTTTTTAACAGTTTACATGTGTACCTGGTCATCTACAGAAGGGAAACAGATGTTGGAAGGAGAAGTKCTTGATACACTGTATTTCACTGAACAGTGTAATATGTAACAAACACATATTTAACATATACATAACATAATAGCAAAATATTTATTTACTGTTCACAGTTCCCATTTACTAATGTCTCATAACCGACATATATTACTAGCTCGTCTGTCCATCAGCCTGTTTTTCATGAGACTATGCTGAGTGTTATCTGGCTGGGGCAAGATGTAGGCCTTGAAATGCTGTTTGGATATTGAGGTGAAGATGGTGCATGTAAGGTGTAGCTGAACACCTCCAGTTCCCTGGCTTGGGTTCTGGTAAGTGCTGTGGCTGTGATGATGCAGCATTTTTACAAAGTCAGGTAACCCAACTGAAAAACTAGTTCTACAAGTCCARCAGAAAATGAAGTTAAATACACTGGTTTGCAGCTAGTAACAAGCTGGGTTTGGCTCCCTGCCTTGTAGWTCAAGAACCAGTAAGACAGAGAAGATGGAAACAAGGAGCAAAGTAATCTCATTTATGAGGTCTTACCTTACTGTAAGCATGTCCATTAAATTTGCCAAGGAAAACCATGTTCATTTWGTGCTCTTAAGTTAATTGGTCTGTGGAGGAGATGGTACTGTAGTGTCCTGCCTAAAAGTCAAAGTAGTGTGGTGGACTCTTTCTCAGAGAGTCAGAGACCTATTACACAGGCTCTTACACAGAAACAGAAGTGTTTGGGATTTTTTATTCCATCTTGTGTTCACAGAACTGTAGAATAGTTTGGACCTTTAAACAGGATCTAGTCTAATCCCCCTCTGGAATGACCAAAGCATCTTCTCCTACATCAGGTTGTGCAGAGCCCTCTCCAACCTGGCCTTGAAGRTTTCTGGGGCTTTTGCTACCTTTGTGGGCATCCTGTTCCATCCAGTGTTCCAGCACCCTCCTTGAAAAAAACTTTCTTCCATATATGTAGTTCTAAATCTACCCTCTTAGTTTCAAACCATTACCCCTTGTCCTCTCACAGCAAGACCTGCTAAAAGGTCTTTCCCCATCATTCTTGTAAGTCCCCTTTAAGTAATGAAATGCCACAAAAAGATCTCCCAAAGCTTTCTCCAGGCTGAGCAGCTCCAGCTCTTCMGTGTATCCTCATGGGAGAGGTRCTSCAGYCCTGTGACCATTTTCATGTCTCTGCTCTGGGCTGGCTCCAGCAGGTCCCTGTCCCTCCWGTGCTGGGAGCCCAGGGCTGGATGCAGTGCTCCAGRTGGGTCTCAGCAGAGCAGAGCAGAGGGGCAGAATCCCCTCCCTGCCCTGCTGCCCACGGGGCTCTGGATGCAGCCCAGGACACRTTTGGCTCTCTGGGCTGGGAGTGCCATGGCTGGGCCATGTGCAGCCTCTCACCCACAGCACCCCCAAGCCCTTCTGGGCAGGGCTGCTCTGGGGCTGTTCATGCCCAGCCTGTGCTGCTGCCAGGGKTTGYYCCARCCCAGGTGCAGCACCAGCACTTGGCCTTGTTAAACCTCATGATGCTCCCRTGAGCCTGCTTCTTGAGCTTGTCTGGGTCTCTCTGGATGGCATCCTGTCAAACMACCTCAGCYTGGTGTCATCTACTGCTCTTAATCTCACTGACTGTGTCATTGATAAAGGTAYTGAATAGTCCTGGCCCCAGTACAGAACTCTGAGGGACACCACTCATCASTGATCTCCATCTGGACATTGGGTAGTTGACCACTACTCTCTGGATGGCACCATTCAACCAGTTCCTCATCCCTGAACAATCCATGCATCAAACCTCTGTCTCCCCAATTTTGAGAGAAGGSTGTTGTGTGTAACCATGTAAAAGGCCTTACAGATGTGCAGACAGATGATAACATCTGTAGTTGTCCACTGTTCATAGGCCTTGTAGAACTCTTCTAATTATTTCCAAACTGTTTCTGTGAAGGTAGTGTCAAGATAGCTGGGCCATATTGAATTGGTTTTAGAAGGTAATGGAAGGACAGTGTAGTAATTTTTTCCAGTCTTGATGATTGTGAGGTTTCTGTATCCTTCTGAGGTGCACCTCTGTTATTGTAAATTGGTAGCAGAACTTCTGCTTCCTGATTTCATTTGTGTAATATTCCTGATGAAAATGATTCTTACTCCTTGTTTCAATGCAAGTTTATAGATGATCTTGAGAGCTTCAAGGAATAAGAAGTATGAATGAGGAAATTATGTGTAAAGGGAAGTAAGAAGCTTTGAGGACTGATTTGCCACAAGAAATACCTGTGGCCATGCAATCTGATTTAGCTGTGKAGTGTTTAATACATTATTTCATATGCTTTGATTACTCTTTATGCATAGTTCACATGGAAAATTATCAGTGCATGTATTGTGAGTTATCTCAAGGCTGAACTATTAGAAAAATTCAATAGTGGAGAAACTGATGGATAATATATATGTAAGTTWCTTACAAGTTCTGTCTTGCTGTGGCATATATTCTGACGTAATTTGGCCATAGACTTTTTGATCCAATTTTTTTTTTTACCTGTGAGGGAAGTTGAGAAAGTAATGTTTTGGCATAATCTGTCATTTTGTATTTCCCTGTGCCTGTGTAAACTCTAACTTAAAACTTGCAAGTGGTAACAGTGTACTCAGGCATGTAATTTTGTAGGCGGGTGTAGGAGTTTGCTTCTGTTGATAAATAAAGTTTGCTTCTGGTGTTAATAAAGACATTAAAAATTCAATGAAGCAAAAGCACAGAAATTTTGAAATCACTCAATCACTTGAGCAAATACCTTGTATAGGAGAATTTACTTATTTTTCTCATCTGATAAATGTCTTTCTGCAGATTTGGTGTTGGTCTTGCCATAATGGTGCTGCTCTTCTCAAAATGTCTTCATTTCCCAAAGAACAGGATGACAGCACTTCACAAATGCAAAAAGCCTTCTTGGATGGGTCAGTAATAGCTATTCTGTCCACAACACTTTGCTTGGTATGGACCTTGCTTCTCTTTTTTCCATATATGCTATATCTTTTAAGCTTTCACACATCTGGAAACAAGTTCTATATCTGAAAGTAGTTTTCTGTCGTGGAATGTTTTAAAGCCCTTGACCCAATGGCATTGTTCACTTGTGCAGGGTTGGAACTTCACCAAAGGGCTTTTCTGTGGAGCTGTCTATACATATATTTCTGAGGAATCTGTACTAACTGTGGTGTATTTTTTAGGTAAAGCAGCAGCAAAGCTTGTAGGGTTTAATGACTTAATTGTTTTGCAAGTAAGAGAAATGTAGACTCTGTCTCTRAACATGCATTTACAAACTGAATTTTTAAGACTCTGCCACCTTCTGAGAGCTAGGTTCATGTTCTTAAATAACTTAAGATAAGGTGTCCTAAAATGTCTGAGGCAGCCTGAGCAATTCACTACTGCAGCTTTCAGATGTGAAGGCAGACAGCACTTTTTCAGATGGGGTAGTAAACYGAATTAGTTCAGCAGTTTAAAAAAGGACAAGTCTAACTTAAGGGAAGGAGTGCAGCTGTCTGACTGTTATGGCAATGACTTTTTGTCCTTTAATTTTGGCGCTTTTTTACCTGTTGTTTGTCCTAGACAAAACTTCTCTCTCAGCAGCCACCTGTTAGATCAGACTCATAGGTACAATCTGTACWTTGAACATTGGCTCCTTGCTCCTCGTAGATGGAGACCTATAAATCACACAGAACAAACAGAAGACAGCTTGATTTGGCTCTAAAAACTGCTTTTGTTTATAAAATTAATTATACTTGCATAGGAAAGAGTTGTGGCCTTCCTGCAGGTTCTCTAATATTTCTACCCTGAAATGGGAAAGATTATATGACTAAGAACCGTCTTTAATGCTGTTTTGTGATGTGAAAGTAAATAAAACTAGMAGTAAGCTGTAACAAGGTATCCCCTGATATTTTGATCCCTTCTCTGTGGCCATTTCAACTTGGGGCAGTATTGCTATTTTTCTTTGCTGTGCAGTACTGGTGTTTAATCACTGGAGTCTAAAATATATCTACAGACTGGCCATCAGGGTGTGTTCAAGTGCCATTGCAGTAATAGTCTGAACTCAGGCGCAGAGCAGATGTTTACRATTAGCAGTTTATCTTTTTAAAAAAGCTGTTGAGAGCCTAAGTTCTTTGCTGTGTCATTTAGAAAAAGTACTGTATTTGACCAGCAATTGCTCTCCCTCACTTCTCTGATCTGATGCATCTTCCAGTAGGTCTGGTAGCTCATGTTTCTGATATGGGCTCCTGTAGTTCTCACCTAAAGCAGGTTTCTRTGCTACAGCCTGCAGGAAGCAGAGCACTCTGTCCTGCCTGGAAAACTGCCCACTTCTGAAGTATGAGCTAGAGTAACTTTTCCCAGGTCTTAATAATAGAAAGGCCAGTGTGACAGCAGATGTAGTTACTACATTGATATTCATCTGAGCTCTGGAACCTGAATGAGAGGGAATGCTCTGGGTCCAAACCAAAGCATCATCTGGCCTGGTATTTTTTCCTCTCCTTCTAGGCAAAAAAATCTGTAGATATGTAGGGAAGAGCAAGATACTATATAGGGAAGTGCAAGATACATTGTATTGTTTGAATCCAAATAATTTCCTTTAATTGTGTGTTTCATTAGAAGACCTAGCAGCTAGGTATCAGAATCTGATTGGCAAAAGTYAAGAGAAATTGTAAGCTTCTGTTGGGAGTTTTGGATGTTTCTATCCATCTCTTCTTTTAGGATATGGCTCTAGCAGCCTCCTAGTAAAGTGATTTTGGTGTGTCTGGTGAAGAAAATAATAAAGAAACACTAGTAAAAGTCAAGTACTGCTTGCAATATTCATAACTGCACAAATAGGCACAAGTCTAATTTTATTGGTGTCATGGTTAAAAGCATCAAATAGTGTTATAAGCCTGTAGGCAAGCTTCCAGTTAGTACTTAGAAATGCATGGAGGTCACTAGCTTTCCAGAGTGTCTGTCTTCTGGTATTACAGCTCTTTGAGAAATCATGCCTATTAACTTTGTCTTCAGATAATAGTTGATGCATTATTTGACTTGTGAAGCAGAAAGCTTTAATCTCTTGATGATTTGATTTAGAATCTATAAGACAATTAGCAAACCTCCCTATGAGCTCCTGAGGATGGATGACTTGTCAAGCAGCCTTCCATCTCTTCAAGATATCCAGACTGCATACACAAGATTCAAACAGCTGTTTTTGATAGGTAAGTCAGACTTTAAAGCAAAGCATAACAATGATGTGCTGTGACTCCTGAGTGCAGTAATTTTCTTGATTGGTGCCTTGATTTTGAGGGTGGTTAAAAGCAGATTTTAAAATATGTAACTGAAGACTGTGCTTATGTCTGGGATGTGAATGAAGGTTTGTAGTTCTTTGACTTAACCACGTYTTGCTAAGCTGTCACACTATCTCAAAATTACTTTTGAAGGAGTGGAGTCTTAAGTCTTAGTTGGTTTACACTAACTGGAATGAAGTTTGTGGGGAAGATTTTCAGTCTTCTGTGGCCAAACTTTTAGCCTTTGGGCTCTGTCAAGAGTAGAGACTGCTAATTAATTTTTGCCCTTGGTTTTGTTACACACTAGTCACATCTCAAAACATATGAAGCTGCTTAAATTCTGTCCTTTAGAAAGCAATCAAATGGGAGCCATGTGAAAGTATGATCTAGGCTTTSAGACCTCTTTCTTCTGAGACTTTCCAAATATTTTGCTGTCATGAAACACTTTGACCTCACCTCTTGAGATGAAAAAAGCTCCACTCCACTTCTGAGTTTCACGCTGAAGATTTTGTCTAGAATACACTGTCAAATTGACAGTGAATCTTAAGAGCTAAAAATAATTACTTTTTTATGTGATTTCTGGCAAGTCACCCTCTGTAGGAAAAAAGCCTAAGCTTATTTAACTTGTGTAATGAAATACKGTGTATTTCAGTGATATAATTGTATCATTATCTTATATTCATGCAAAAGGGAATGTGTTGAAACTGCCATCTAGTAAGTGTTCTTGCAGTTTTTTAAATAAGGTTTGACAGCAGACTGTAGCCCACCGAGTATTGCACTATGCACTTTCAGTCTGAGAAAAACATTCAGGTAACCTTTTGCAAAAGTACTAAGATCTTACAGAAACTTGCMACGTTATTTACCATATTTTAAAGTCTGAACACATGAACCATAAGTTTTGTCCTGTACATGCCTAGTTAATATGGTATAGGCAGCTTGTTCTGGCCATGGCACTCCCAGCCCAGAGAGCCAAACGTGTCCTGGGCTGCGTCCAGAGCCCCGTGGGCAGCAGGGCAGGGAGGGGATTCTGCCCCTCTGCTCTGCTCTGCTGAGRCCCACCTGGAGCACTGCATCCAGCCCTGGGCTCCCAGCACAGGAGGGACAGGGACCTGCTGGAGCCAGCCCAGAGAAGGCCACCAAGGTGATCAGAGGGATGGAGCAGGTCTCCTGCAAGGAAAGGCTGACAGAATTAGGATTGTTCAGCCTGGAGAAGAGAARGCTCCAGGGAGACCTTGTGGAACCTTCCAGTTCCTATAGGGGCTACAAGAGAACTGGAGAGGGACTTTAGATGAGAGCATGAAATGACAGGACAAGGGAAAATGGGCAGCTTTGGATCAGGTATTGGGGAAAAATTSTTTACTGTGAGGGTGATGGGATTTGGTGAAAACTATGTCTAATGGAACAGAGCTTTTGTGGAGAACTAGTTTCTATGGCCAGGGTGAAAGAAACTGGGAGAGGAGTTTAAATTGTGCAATGAACATGATGAGGTGCTGCTCCTGTAGCTGTGCTGCATGGAGACAGCCCAGCTACAGGAATAAAACACGTGTACGCCTGTGTATTTGAGGCGTAGGTGCAAGATGCAGCAGACACAGTATTGTGTAAATGTGCTGGAATCGAACACTGGAAGTGTTTGGAGAGACTCTGGGAGGTGGGCAGTTACACAGAAACTTGTGGAACTGAAACTGTTGTGGAAAGGGTGGGGGAGGACGGAATTTTGTGTWTCTGGTTTCTCACTAGTAGAACCGTTCTAGGTCTTGTGCTTCAAGCTTTGTCTCATGCAGGAAATGTAATATATTCTGGTTTTAATTGATTATATCAGCTTKTGAAAGCTTTCCAGTATTTGTTGACTGGCTTTGATAGAAATAAAAGCAATGGACGCTTAGGTGGCATTTGAAAAAACCTACAGAAGTCCTAGTGAAAATCATAGTCGTTTAATGACTTTGTGGTATTGAACTTGGCCTCCCTGTTTATGTATTTTAATGCCTTTTTTTAGTTGCAGCAAAAACTGTTTAAAACATTTTTCAGGTAGTCTTACATTCCATAMATTTTTATAACCTACTTCTAAAACCCATTGGTGTYTCTGGCTCTTGATGGTAATGATTTTCAAAAATCCAGTGTCTTTAGGTTAAGCTTTATGAAGATCATCATCTCTGATTAAACTTTTTTACTCCTTTTCCATTTTGTCAACAGATTTATTTACCTGGTTTGAGTGCCATGAACCTTCAACTTACTTTTTCTAAAAGGCTGTGATGCTATAAAACTYTGCTGGTGTTTGTAGGACTACTTCGCTTCCTTATTTAGTTATAAGGTGTCAACTTTAATAGTGGTTRAGATTTGCTGACTCCTTAGTATTGGTTGCTTTATACTGTTCATAACTGAGGGATTATTCAATGGATGGCTGTTAATTATCACTGTGTATGTGTGAACAAACCAATTTTTGTTTTTGGTTTGTTTTTTTTTTTTTGCAGATAACAGTACGGACTTCTGGGCAACTGATGTGAAATGGTTTTCATTACTGGAGAGCACAAGCTGGCTAGAAATAATCAGGTTTGCTGTAYCTTCAGCTTTCTCTGTTTCAAACTGTTGGTAATTGCATTTGTAGTGGGTTTTCTAGCTAGTTTCTTGAAACTGAATTCTTTACTGCCAGTAGGAAAAGAAATTAAGACAGACTTATGGTCCCATTTATATATSTTATTTCTGCAACTTGAGACAGTGTTTTTAACTGTGCAGACTTGTGTTAAGTGTTCCACTTTAAAGGATATGAGAAGTAGCAGATCATTTCARTTACAATTCTTCCAGAGAGCCAGTTAAAAATACAGATCCAGTAATTTCCATCCTGCAYTGTCACCTTCTTTCCAAAGTCAAGAATCCTGTTTGCTTCTTTTGTGAAACTATTCTATGTCTCTGACTGGCCTTGCCGTTCATCTCTGTACTCTCTACTCCTGTAATGTAGAAGACTTTAGGATGAGATGAAGTGCAGTGTTCAAGATGTTAGTCCACCAAAGATTTATAAAAGGACATTTCTTCTCAGTTTTGTCCCCGTTTTGTGCTGATTGTTCCTTAAGTTCTCTTTTCTTCTTTCAGCAGTCCACAGTGAGTAAGTGTTGGAATGGTGTTGGCTAACTTAAGGCTTGTTGTAGTGGAATGTTGAGTTTTGTTTTCAGTGTTACTTTGTGCTAACTCTTTTGTCTGTCGGTTTATTCTGTAATTAGCTAATTACCATAGAGTGCTTCTGCAGTCAGCTCCAGTCCCTCTGGCCTTAATAACAATCCATAAATATTGATAGTTATTAACTTGTTAATCCAGAATTTAAATGTGTTTATTGAAAGGTTCTAGTGAAGACCATATATGTTGAGAAATTCATTGACATAATGAAGATCACAGGTAGTTTAAAGTAAAAGCCAGGCTGGGTTCCTATCCTTAGGTTGTTTTGAGACTGGTCATTTCCATACTTGGATCCAGTTGGTTCCTGGATCAGCCTGTTCTTGGCTTTTGTAGTTAGTAGGAATGCTTTGTCACATGTTCTAGATGATAGAACAAAGAAGAATCTGACAATTCCAAACTTACGAAATAAACTGTCAGCTTCTATTAGGGACCTAATTAGAATTAGAATCCTATTAGAATCCTAATTTGTGTGCAGGCTTTTGCTAAGAATAACTAACTTTATGAAAATTTAGATCTAGAAACCRACAGTGTTACATCTGGTTTTATGTGATCTGTAATTCCACTCTGTCTTCCTTGTGTAATAACGTTCTCTGTACAACTTTTGTCGGRATGTTTACAAGAGCTGATTGCTCATCCTTCCCTCTCTCTCTTGTAAGCAGATTTTGGAAGAAATGTAGAATGTAGTATGTTAGAACATAAATGTGGTGATGTTGGCTCTTTCCAGGAAAAACTGGTTCTTAGCAATTGTAATACTTCAGTGTGTGATGGCTGCTGTTGATCCAGAATAAAGTAGTGTATCATAGCAACTGAAAATGCATGGTTAATGGCCAGATAAAATGTTCTTGAAGCTGAGCAGTTCTTAGTTTACACAAACTGAGCATGGGCTTTGTGTTTTAAAGAACTAGTGGAGTTTCAAGTATGGCATTCTGACCCTGTCTAGGGGAAACTAATATAAGAAACTTCACTCAAYTTTTCCTGTACCAAAACAGGAGAGTCTTGAAGAAAGCCATAGAAGTTGCGGAGTGTCTGGAAATACAGCATACAAATGTTCTCCTCATAGGTAAGAATTKAATGAGATGGTCCTATATATTGATTTGTTTAAATTCATTTTGAAGTAGCTTAAGCTTCCTGTAGTTAAAGAAAATATAGCAAGCACAGTTCCAGGATATGAATGAAAAAGCTGCTGATAAATTGGCAGGAGARTCTTGCATAAAGAAGAGGTAACATTCCTGTTTCCCATTTTCTTTTATTTAAGGTCTCTTAGGCCCTTTGCTGTACTTTAAGGGGCACGGAAACCATATCCACACAAAGGACCAGTAATATGAAAACTTTTAAAAATAACCTTTATGTTTTCTAGATACATGTTGGGTATTCTGCAGACTCTTTATTAAAAATACATGGAATAATATACTTACTGTAAACATGTTGAGCAGTTTATTTTCCTAGACTGAGTAAYCACATGTAAAACTAAATCTCAAGTTAACCATTAAGTGACTTAATGGTAATTTAGTTGAGTTTTTCACACATATTGCCATTTGAGAAACCTAGCACAGAAAAGAGGTTTTCTGGAGGCACCTTTTGGAAAGGTGAAGACTGTATGTTGCATGAGGAGGCAGTTTCACACYTTGTGAAAAGAGGTGTGGAGGGTAGGAAGGGTAAGGACAGATGGCTGGGCTGAGRGGCAGTGTGTGCTTGTGGGAGACTGAAGGGCACAGGCCAGTTACAGTAGTAAGGGTTGGGGTTTGCAGGTTTTATTGTCAAAGTACTTTCCTAGGAAAAGTGTGTAAGTCACCTTAAATTTGCAATCATGGATTAACTTCTCTCTGACTTGCAAAAATGTCTGTGCTGCTCTGATCCTGAAATACAATTTTGTTTATGTGAACATGGCAATGCTTTGCTTTCTTACATAATGTTTGAGGAATGGCTCAGTGTAGAATGTGGTTTCTGTTCTCCTTTGTAGAAGAGAATGCTACTGATCTGTGCTGTGTAATCTCAAGTCTGGTTCAAGTGATGATGGATTCATACAGCAGAACAAAGTCGGGGTTTCAGAGCCTTATTCAGAAGGAGTGGGTGATTGGAGGACATAGCTTCTTGGATCGCTGTAACCACTTACACAAAAGTGAGAAAGAGGAGGTATAATTTTTTAAATTGCTTTCCTTACTTACTATTTATAAGCTTACTCAGCATGAAGAGGGATTTACCTGTTAGTCCAGAAGTTCCAGTTATTCTGAGTATCTTCTGTTTTGTTTTATGGGTTGATGTTTGTACTGTTTCACTGTTTTTGCTGTTTAGAGGTCAGCAATGGCTTTATTATTAAAGAGAACAAATGAAAAATTTCCCAGTCCTAGAGTCTTTTGAAAGTCGTGTATSCTGTGCCCTTGGAAACTGTGTTAAATGGTAGTAGCATCCATAGAAATAACTCAAGTTAATTGCCTATTCCTGTCATATCTGGAGATCAGCTTCTTACTGTCTTGCTTTGGGACTAGATTAGATTGCTATTGAAATGGAAGTAATTAGGTGTTAACTGACTAATTCTGATCAAGAATTGATATAAACTAGTTTTGCTTTGCCACCTTTAAAAGGCTTCATATTGGCAACTTTTAAATTGAGAGTGGAAAGTGCTCATGTCTTCTGTCAATAATTGGCCAAGGATGGCTCAGATTATACTTCTTCAAATTTCAGCCAAATGTACATGCAGCAGTTCTGCTGTTAATCAGGCTTCTTGCCTTAAGATTTGTATTTGGAGACACTCGATACTATACATAGTTTGCATGGTGGAACAATTTTAACTTTTTCTGAAACTGATGAAATATTTTGTTTACTTAGGCTCCTGTTTTTCTGCTCCTGCTAAATTGTGTTTGGCAGCTGGTACAACAGTATCCTGCAGCATTTGAGTTCACAGAAACTTACTTAACTGTCTTGTCAGACAGCCTCTATGTGCCTATTTTTAGCACTTTCTTCTTCAACTCTCAGTATCAAAGAGACACTAATAAGGTAAGGGTTTGGTATTTTGTGGATGCAGTGTGTTGGAGAATGAGTTGGAGAATGAGAAAGCTAATTCCCAACAGCACGTTTTTCCTTACTCATTGAACTGCCTTGAAGGGTGAACAAGTGCAGTTTTGGCTATAGGGAGGCAAGTTCAGGACTTAGGAGTTTATGATGACAGAAGGAATACATTACCTGTAATATGTAGCTGCAGTTGCATGTTTAATGCCCTTCAGTGAAATTGGAGCTCCTTAACCTACAAGGARTATCCAGCTGTCTGGCAGAATAAGTTATCTATGAAATTCTTGTATAGTATATTCTGTTGTATTCCAAAATCAACATCTCTTGAATGTTGATTTATATTTGGTTCGTACTCTTCTCTAGCCTAAGAAGCTGGGAGCAATGGGAGTGTCCTCTGCAAGGCTGCAYGGAGACTAAAGGAAAAAGTGAAGATTACTGTCTTTCATACAAATAAATTGCTGATCGCAAAATCTAGTAGCACTGCATGACTGCAGTTCCAGCTTTTGGCATTTGGAATCCTAATGTGCCGCCTGTGTTTGAGGAATCCAAGTATCTGTCTCTTGCCCAAGTTTCAAAATGTCTTTTTTTCTGAGAATATTTAACTTTATTTTCATCTGTGAGAGTCTGATTGCRCTGTTGTTGTTCAGTTATTGAACACATAGAAAGCAAGAGTGTTGTTGCAACTCTGTGGCCTTTTTTCTGAAAAGCCAGTTTCTTTATTTCACCTTGACTTAGTCAGAATTCCCTTCTAGCAGTATTAAATCTGACCTGTTTGTTTTGGCAGAGTGGGGAAAGCCTCAAGACACAAAGTGGTCCTTTCAGATTCCTTACTGTGTGGGACTGGTCTGTGCAGTTTGACCCCAAGGCCCTGGCTTTCCTGAACAACCCTCTTTATGCAGAGAAACCAAAACCAGATAGAAGTCAACGGAAGACTGCACGGTTCAAAGTAAGATATGTGCTGCTAAACTGTTTTTCGGCTCTAGAAATATTTTGCACATCTTATTTCAAATGTTCTCACAGTGAAAGTATTGGTGCAGACTTTTTTAAATTGACAAAATACATGTATACTTCAGACCACCTGGATTTAAGAACCCAGTTTGCATGCACCAGAATTGTAAATAATCCTTTATAGTTCATAGCCATGAAGTTAGGGATTCTTTTTCTTCATACCTCTGTGCAAGTCTGTTGGTAAGCCATGAGATTTAATATTCAGTTGAGTTGCAATGATGTGTTTGTAGGTAGTTAATTTAGTTGTTCAGTGGAGTACCTGACTGAAATACATAGGTTTGTGATTGCCTCCTTAATTTTGTCTGAGTGTAACTGGAGTGTGTGTGTGCACTTGGAACGGGAGGGGGACCAACAACAGCAAAAAAACTGTCTGGAGTATGGAGGATTATGGATGGACCACCTCATTTCTGGCACATAGCTCAAACTCAGGGAAAAATTTTTGGAGTAGCCTCTTTCAATTGCAATTCATTGGTAAATTCTGTCCTGTATAAAGCATTCTCATGTGAGACACTGCCAGTATGATCTACAGCGTTTATCTGAGATGCACTGAGGGACCATTGGATAAAAACCTATAATAAAATGCTCTCTGATTTCTAACTAGCTTAAGCTAAACATGGACACTGGCAATACTTAAATGTAAGCAAAGAGTTTGGCTTTTTCCAAGACAATTGCTTTGTTGGTGTTACTTTTGGTTAGCAGGGAAGGAAGCTGGCAACACTCAGTATRCTCTGTAAAGTATTTGATATGTTGAAAAATAACAGTTTAAACACAGCCACTGCTTTTCTATATAGGTCAAGTGACTGTTGCTTGCAAGAGGTTCCTCAATACAACTTTGTTTTTCTTCCTCTTAAAACTGCTTTCTGAAGTCCCATTGCATTAATATTTATCTGAATATTTTGCCTTTTTCCCTCTTAAAGCATCAACGGCAACTTTCTTTGCCACTGACACAGGCAAAGCCTTCCACGAAGAGAGGATTTTTCAGGGAGGAAACAGATCATTTAATTAAAAACATTCTGGGTAAAAGAATTGGCAAGTTCATAAATTCTTCAGATGAGCCCCCTAACAGCTTAAGGGAGTTTTATGATAGCTGGCATAGCAAACCTGTCGACTACCACGGTCTTCTGCTGCCGTGCATCGACGGCCCTGAAATCAAAGTCTGGGCACAGCGTTACCTACGATGGATTCCTGAGGCCCAGCTCCATGGTGGTGGAACAATAGCTACAGCTGCCAAGATTTTGGACTTGATGGAGGAAGTGCAAAGCCTGCAGGTGAAAATGGATGAAGAACACAGTCAGGCTGTTTCTGGAGATGTACATTCTGTTCCCTTGCTGAGAAATTCTGCCCGTTTGTCATCCTTGTTTCCATTTGCTTTACTGCAGAGACAGTCTGTCAAACCAGCTTTACCCACTAGCACCTGGAAAGACTTGGAAGATGAGGATGACTTGGTCAAGAGGGATGATGAATTTGTTGATCTAAGTGGGGATATGTTATAACATGTATATASATTACAGTATGGATTGTGTGTGGCTAAGCACTGAGTTTTAAATGTTGTGCTGTATCTTCATATAAGGAACTTGAGCATCTGCAAACTGTTTAATGGGTTTGTGGGGTTAAAAATCCTTGATTGGAAAAAAGTAGTTGCTATAATTAACTGAGCATGTTTTGAACTTCCATTTCACTCTAACAATATTTATTGCAGAACTAATTTTTAGCATAGGTGTAATAAAAATGGGAGTGTTGGCTGTAGTAACAACATGGCCACTCTGTTTAAAAAAAAAAAAAGAAAAACAGCAAGAGAATACTTTCTGCTAGACAAGTAGAATGATAAATGCATATGGCAACAGTCATGCTATCTTAACAGAACATCTCTTTCCCCGTACTGGAAGTGGAGTACTGTGATTTSCAAATTCCCCCACATGTAAACAGTGAAAGATGCAACTAACTGTGCACTCACAAGTCAGCTTTTGACAGCTGAGGAATACTCTTGTGGTCACCAGGGGTTTTCTTTCTGCTGTTGGRTCAACAGAAGTTGTGTGCTTGCCCCTTCCCCTTTGTCAGTGTTGGTCTGTGTGGTGTCATGGTCACAGGTTGGCTGCTCTGGGCCTGTGCATGCACTTAGCTCAAGGGTCAGATGCAAGAGCTTAATGACACATTTCAAGTCTTAATGTATGGCTGTTGTGCTACATGCCCTTGCTGCCTTGGAATTTTATGTTTGCTCTTAATTTTAACGAATGAGATTTCAATTTGCTATGAGCATGTTTTCTCCTTTTAAGTAGAGGGAGACTTTCATTGGAACTTTTCCCCCGCTGATGCCAGTTGCCTTTAAGGCTTTCTGTAGCTTGCACTGAGACTCTCCACATAGCAGGGAAGACTCTTTTCCTGTAGTCCTGCAGTGAAGCAGGATTTGCAGTCTGTTACCACTTGTCATGACTTGGTGGTACAGCTTATGAATGTGGTGTTTATGGAACACTCGTGTCCTGTTGCTGGATGTAATAACAGTACCTCAGTGAAAGAAGCCATAAAGAAATGCCTGTTGACTTGGATCTACTGTGTGTATGTTTATACAAGTTTTTACTGCAAATAATTATCCTTTGTAAAGCTGAATATTATTTGACTGTCAGATCAGTTTTTAACCCTTAAATTCTGTAATACCCCRAGAATGGATTGAAGTCGTAAAATCAGTTACACTGAGAGGGTTACACATTGAATATTTTCTCTTTTCTCATAACAATTTAGAAATCCATGCCGGAAAACTTAGCTGGTGGATAAACTGTTGCTTAAATTTGATCAGCTCGGTGAAACTTGGGGATATTAAACTTTTGTTACTGACTTATCACTTCATACTGAGTTGTATTAATGTATAGCAACAATTCATCAGCAGCCCTCTAAAAACAAATTCTCATAACTGGGAAAGAGGAGAGCTTGATGCAGCTATGCCAAACTGAAGCTTTCCAGCTCTTAATTGCCTTAAAGTCTTAGTGTGAGGACAATACTTGAGTTTGTAGTGTTTTATTTAAAAATACAGTAGTACTATGCTTTCTTCTGTGATATTTACAGCTAGCACTTGCTAGAATGGGCTGTACAGCACATTTCCTTCAGACTTAGTTGTAATTCATGTGACTCATATATGCAATAATACTTTGCATGTTGAATGAGCAGTGTATTATTACAGTGAAGAAATACTTGTCCTTCTAAGGTCATCTGGGTTCAACGGTAGAGTTTTTTAAACACTGCCATCAAAAAAAAAGATATTAAAATGATTTTCTATACTTTTGATCAAACTGTTGTAATGTTTCAGTCATGAAGATTACATATTTGTATTAAAGAACAGATGTTGGACATCTTATTTGTACATAAGTTATCAGAAATATATATAAAGGAGAAGTATATATCTGTAATTGAACATGAGAACACTTCTAATGTAGAGTAACTACCATTGTTGCTGGTTTTCTGCACTGAAGGATTGGAAATATACTTCATATTTTTACTCCAGGCTTATATCTATACCTCCAAGTTTTAACACTGAATGCAAGCTAGCAGTTTTTCAGGTTTCTATCTTATTTTTCATTCTTTTGATTAAATACTGTTACTTCTCTCCAGGCTGTTTGAAGAGTGTCAATAAAATATACTTTGAACTATTCATCGTCAGATAAGATTGTATGTTTAAGATCCACATTTCAAGTGATGCACTAATCACAGCAGACTTGACAATCTGCAGTGGTGAGGCTTTTCTGGTTATATCCTGATTTTTACAGACTATTATGGGGAAGCTGTCCAGTTTTGATGCGGCTGTACTTCTGATGCCACCAATGCAGGAGAGAGGACAGTTCAGTGCAATGAAGTAGGATGGCTGTGGGAAGTTAAAGGTGGTCTAGAAATTGTCTGCCGAGTGTCTGTATTGGGGGGGTTATTAAAGAGTGTTTGTTTCTTAGCAATGTTATTGCTTAGTGTTATTGTCTTAGCAATATACTTCCCCCATGTCCAAGGTGAGATTTGTTCTKGCATTGTTACACTAGCCGCTTGAAGTTGACACAGGGGGGTATTGCTCAAACCAGATGTATGTTTGATGTGGACTAAGATGGCCACAGTAAGCTGTGGAGTACAGCTTGTACTTGTGATTTTAAAATTCCACTTTTTTCAAGACACTACAAATTGCTAGCCCCTGGTCAAAGGCAGCACACATTTAGTGCAAATTACACATTTAAACCCCGTGAACATTACAAGACTGTGCCAGCCTTGTTCTTGAAGCCCCACACAGCAATAGCTGCGGGTCACGTTGTACCACAAGGTGTGCCTCTGCCTCACCCACAGCTGCTAGGGACCAGCAATTGTACTTTGACCGCTTGGCTTTGATTTAGGGCTGCATTCACTATTGAAAAGGCTCAGCTATTGAGTTGCAGCATAAAGGAAGGCAAACATGTACTTCATTAAGGTGTTTACAGCCAGCTTRTCTTCCTGATCTTCTGCTCCAGCTGAAGCTTTTTCCATTTGTGCCTGAAGCACAGAAGCATAAGTTCTTCCAGAGGCAGGTGAATACTTTCTGCTGATGATTTCTTACAATGGATTAGTTTTGTCACAGCAGAGGTCACCTTTATTCTAAACTACCTGGAGACCTCATGCAGTATTTAGCACGGCTGGGTGCTCCTTCACAAAGAGCTAGGTTTTGCATAAATCTCTAAAAATTGTGTGAAGGACTTCATTTTCTGGGATAGGAAGGAGATTTGAGTATTGAGCTTAGCTGAGTCTGAAAAAAGCATTCTGTGTACAGAACTATACATGCTTTTCCAGGGTAAATTGGAGAGGGTGAGGAGTGGAAGGGGCAAAACCCTTAGGGTTTTGCTTCCTTTTTCTTGGTTCGTAATAAAGTCAACGTGACAAATGCTTTTTGCCAGCATTTGCAGGATGASAGAACTTGGTGGGATAATAGAGTTAACTTGGAGAGGAGTGGACACAGAAGATAAGAAGAGCTGACACTTGAGCTGGAGAGACAGTTATGTGGGGAGGACACCACCGTGTTGAGTACAAAGGCAATGAATGGGGTTCTTCAGCCTGTGTTAGCAGGGCATGGCTAGACATTTACACACAGTTCTGAGCCCCAGAGGGCTCCCTCTGGTTGGGTGGTAAGTTTGACTRGGGTCACGGCTTTAAAAGTGCTTTGGAGGCTGAGAAGATGTAATAGAGGACTGCTACTATCTTGGCAAGTGTTTGGATGGGCAGTGGATGCTCAGTGCTGCCCTGGTTTGGCTGCTGTGGAGCCCTGTAGAACAGTAAATGCTGGTGTTCAGTAGTAGCATGTTTCTCTGCTTTTAGCAAGCATTTGTTTTCCCTGGTTTTCATGTAACCTAGTAAAACAAATAGGTACTTACCTTAATGTTATCCCTCGATGCTTAAAGCAGGTGAATAAGACATGCCGAGGAAATGCATTTGTAAATTTTTCTCATGAAAAATTTTGCAGACCAAGCAAGACTGATTTCCTGTGGCCTTGACTTTCTGGCCAGACCACTCAATTTATCCTTTCTTCTGACATTTCCTGCCCTTGCCCATGCCAGAACATCTTTGGTCTCCATCCATCTCCTCCCTGTTCCTAAGTCATGTGCTGTTCCAGCAGTTTATAGGTTTGTCACTGCTGCTGACTTGCTGGACAATTCAAAAGCTGTGACTCAGGTCCTGGGGGGCCAGGTAAGGCTCATGACTTGACATGGCCTGGCCACATAGCCTCCAGATTGCCTGTTGGAATCTAGCAGCTTCTGAAATAATTTTTTTGTCAAATGCCATCAAAATTATTTACTGGTTTTCAAAGCAGCTGATGGATGGAACATTGATTAGATGCCCAGTGTTGTTAGTAAGGAAATCAGGGTAGGAGAATGCAACAGAAACCTCTGTTCCTGCAGCTCAAGCATGATCCAAATCTGAAGTTCTCAGGCTGAATGCAGTGGTTTCTCTCAAATATGAAAATCTGCTCATTTACAGTCAAGTCAGGTATCCCAGTTTTCTCTTTAAGCAACTTTTTTTAAATCTTGCATTTTGTCTCTTTCTGGGTCCTGAAATAAAATTTTCATTATACTGTAGAAGCCAAAATTCAGTCTATGGAGCCACTGAATTTCCTGGAAACCAGATGATATTTCTGCGAGTTCTGAAACTTACAAACCTGATTCCTATCTGAAGAAAATTTCCAATTAAGAACAGCTAACGCTACTAGAAATAATGTACAGTTTTGCTAGTAGAGTGTAAACCTTCAAGTCTTCTTAAGACTTTTAAAAGTCAGAACTCCGTGGGCTTACTTTGCAATCAGTGGGACTAATTTCCTTTTGTTTTAGAGACATTAATTGAAAGTATGTTTATGCATTAATGTGATGACAGAGATGCTAATTTCATGTACAGAGTGCAAGTGCCCTTGCTTTATGTATTGGTGATGCAAGAATATATTTCCACTCTCACTCTGACCCCAATTCATAAATCAAAACAGAATGTTCCTCACCACCCTCCTTGAGTTCACTGTACACATGAACACAGTTAGTTTCCTACAAGCCACTTCCTCTATTTTCCAGTTTCCCATCCCAGACTTTCCACTGTGGATTCACCATTAGAAAATGTTTCTTCCTTTTCTGATGGTTGTTCATTTAACTTTGGAAAATACTGGTTTTATACCCACCAGCTGCACTTAGCTTTTCGTTTGGCAGGAGGTGGTGAGAATATTTGAAAGCCAGATGAAAAGTACTACAGATGACTTAAGCAGTTCTCAAAGTACAAGGTCTCTTACTTCGCTGCCAATACAGAGCATGGTTGTTCGGGAAGTTGTATTTTTATTTTATTGTTATTATTGTTGTTAGTATTGTTTTTATTATTGTTATTATTTAGAGTGAGTAAAATCCTCCTGCACAGCACTTTTTCACAAATAAAAGAAAAATATGTTTTCTAGGGCAGCATATCTCCTGTAAATTCAGGACTTTGTTGTGATGGTTCCTGCACAAGTGACAGCAGAACAATGGTCTGTTCTACCAGCAGGTTTGGGATTGGGTTACACCTGATCTGCAGCAAATGCAAGGAGCTGCCAGAGGGAGTCCTGCTAATCACTGCCCAGCAGTGCCCTCACGCTGCTGCTTGCCAGCTGATTTTGTGGAAATCAGTGTTTTGCTTTTGTGGATTAGCTTTCCATCAGATCAGCTCGTTGATCCAAATCACCCTGTGGGGATGCAGGGGGAAACAAGAGGAGCAGATTGTTTGAGGATGCCCCTCTCACTTGGTAGCCCCCTGTCAGAGCAGATGAGGTGAAAGGTGGAACCACAGGTGCTGGAAAAGTCACTCCCCAGCTGCTGTGCTGCTGGAAAAGAGAAATCCTGGGAACCGCCTCTAATATGCAGCAAGCTGAAATGCTGTAAACGGTACGCATGGCCAGCTCCAACTATTTAACACTTCTGAGGGAAAACAAAAAGGGAAGAAAGAAGCACAATCCAAACCAGCTGTGTTTTGAGGTTGCCTGTAGAAGCCTTACAGGATGATTTAAAGTATAGCTGCATTGGATCTGACCTGTTTGCCAYAGCAGGAAGGAAAGTAAGGTGAGCAAACCCAGTGAACCCAATTTATGAGCATCAAACATATTCTGATGTTCTTCAGGCCTGTGGTTCCTTAGGCTGTGCTTTGGTTGGGCTGGCAGAGTCTTAAAYACCATTTTGCTGCCTGGGCTGTGAGCAAGCAGAGATTGAGGGCAGCTGCTGAAAAGCAAATACCRTGTTCTGACTTGTAATCTAAAAACAGCCATTGCTCAGAAGGTGGTTTTGGATTCCTGGTGCGTTCCTGCTGTTCTCTTCAAAGCTTCAGCCACACATAGGTGAGCTGACTGGTTACTCCCCCACACTCCTTTAGCATATTCCACTTACTTACTTCTCATTTGTATTTAGGTTTAATGCAGGTGATCTGCTCTGTCTATAATCTGCCCATTATCTCTCTCAGGTGTTGAATTTAGTACTTTCTCTAATTTTCCATGAAAATTTATCTGCCTAATGTTGTTCTGAAAGCAATGGTCCTTTTTACGATTCAAATTGCAGCTGAATAGCTGTCTGGCAGAAATGATGATGAAAAGCACAAGTTAGTGAAAAGAAATACAGTAATAGTAAAACCATTACTCAATGGCTTGGAATTAAGTAGAGGCTGCATGAATATGGCAAATGTCCGGAGTTCTGCAGGCAATAATGAATGCTGGAAACAGCTGAAATACAATTACCAGGGATCCAGAATTATTTAGGCAGCAGGAAATGACTGAACATAAACTTTTTTTATAATCTTTGGATCTTATTAAAGTAGTAATAGCCCTTCTTGTGCTGGTTGCTGACATCAATATTCTGTCTAGGTTGATGGACATCTTTCTCCTCCTTGGACGTTTTCCCTCTCACTTATTAATATACAGCTTGCTGCCTTCCAGCTCCAGCCTCAGAAGGAAAATGTCTCCCCAGCTGCAACACACGGAGGGAAAAGTTGACTGACATCTTTGCATATGTTAGGGGAGCATTGTAAATGGCTGTTCCCTGCCAAGAAATTTCTTTTGAAAAGTTACATTTAGTCAGTAAAATAATACCTGAGAGTGTTATTTTACTGACTAAGTGTAACTTTTCAAAAGAAATTTCAACTAGAGTTGAAAAAAGGTAAATTTAATCACAGGACTGAAAAGGAATTCTTTAATACACCTGAACTGAAGAAAGGAAAGAAGAATTAACTCTTTCCATGGAGAGGTGGGGGAAAAGACACACTGGGCTGGCTGTGCCCCTGCAGGCCCTGCAGGCCCAGSGGGGAGCAGAGATCCACCCGCAGCCCCTGGAGGAGCCACAGCAGAGCAGGTGRATGTGCCTGAAGGAGCTGTGACCCCATGGGAAGCCCGTGCTGGAGCAGGCTCCTGGCAGGAGCTGTGGCCTGTGGGGAGAGCAGCCCYMAMTGGAGCAGGCTCCTGGCAGGAGCTGTGACCCCTCTGTGGGCCCACAGTGGAGCAGCCTGTTCCTGAGGGACTGCACCCYGTGGAGGAGACCCATGATGGAACATCCAAAGAAGAACTTCAGTCTCTGGGTCTGAAGGACTGAAGGACTCACATTGGTGAAGTCCATGGAGGACTGTCTCACTGGAAGGAACCCCACACTGGAGCAGTGGAAGAGTCTGAGGAATCCTCCCCATGACAAAGGAGCTGCAGGGACAATACGTGATGAACTGATTTCATCCTCAGATCCCTGTCCCCTTGTGTCATGGGGGGAGTGGAGGCAGGGAAACCATGAATGAAGCTGAGCCTTGGAAAAGAGGGGGGCACGCCCTCCTTAAAAAGGAGAAGGCCTTTTTAAGATTCATTCTTCTCATTAATCAACTCTGATTTAATTGGCAGTAAGTAAAATTAACATCTGTGGGTATTCATCCAGTTACCATCACCCATGGTGGTAACTGGTGAGTGACCTCTCCTAGTCCTTATCCCAACCCATGAGCGTGTAATTTTATATTCTGCCCCTGCCCTGTTGAGGAGAGGAGTGGCAGAGTGGCCTTGGCAGGCACCTGGTGTCCAGCCAAGGCCAACCCACCACAAACACTTAAACACAACTGCACCCCTTAACAGCATCTCCTCAACTGAGTGAGCTTTTTGAAAACCTTTATAGCAGGATTTTCAGTCCCTTTAAGTATGGCTGAATATGGAGTTTTTTTGAAGGAATTTTGAATTTAGAGATGGGATTTCTGAGTTTTGTAGATGATGTGATTTTTTTTTATTTATCTTTTACATAGACAGGAAGGGTGAGTTTGGCCCACATTCTTACTGTATGGTTCAGAAGGTCAAAAGACCCTTAGTTGTAAGACATTTTAAGGATTTGTTGACCAATAAAATGCTGTTAAAAACGATATTGATGTTTTTGACCCAGTGGTTCAATACTTCATCTTACAGACTCTTGTTACAGTGTAAGCTTTCTTAGCCAATCATGTATGATACACCAACTTACATACTGCATTCTAAACTTCTTGTTTATCTTTGTAACTAATTTTATTTTTTCTATATCCTAAACTCCAACAGTTTAAACCTTCTTCTTCTTAATTCAACGTGTCTCTTCTTCAAACCATAAATCCACATTCTTGCTTCTAGTACCTAAGTTTGGAAGCCTTTTCCAAGGTCTCAAATAAAATCCTGTGTTTAATTCTAAGCTGTAGCTTRCAGGCTCAAAKTTCTGAGAATTCCCTGCATTTTGGATTCAAACAGCTGAGTGTAAAAGGTGTTGGSCACGTATTTCATGTGTCTCTACTATTTGTTCAATTTGTTTAACTCTTGGTCTGCCAGCAGGAGCAGCCACACWTGCAGGATGAGCTTCCTCAGTGAGAATCACCCACTGATTCAGATCTCCCAAGCCTCCTGAAGGTCTCCCTGGGCCAGCCCTCACTGATGAGCTGTGGCAGTCTAAGCAGTCTGCCTCACATGGGGCAGGGAGTAGCTGTGCCACCGCTCAGTGCCTACTTTGGTGAGCCAGTTCCATCAGATTTTTGAGATGCATTTGATGGCAGTGAGGAGCATGAGGTGAAGGACTGCTCTGTGGAGAACTGGTAGAGGAAAAGCCTTTCAGAATGGTGCTTGTGTCAGGTGCTGGCTCAAAGAGCTGTGTTAAAGAAGCTGTCCCCAGCTGTTTGATTTATCCTGTGCTCAAAGCAGCAGGGCTTCTTATATAAACCAAACTGCATCAAAG
This sequence comes from Cardinalis cardinalis, assembly GCA_014549065.1. Lineage (NCBI taxonomy): Eukaryota > Metazoa > Chordata > Aves > Passeriformes > Cardinalidae > Cardinalis > Cardinalis cardinalis. Next base: position 1,542,721 of record JACDOX010000120.1, read on the forward strand.
AAGCTTTATTCCTAACTGAAGTAACCTATTGGACACTGAGCTGGCCAACTTCCCAGTCTTCCTGCAGAAGGGAAACTGGCAGATGAAGGAGAATTAGGAATCTTGTTTTTTTTTTTTTTACTTTTGTCAGCTGTGCTAAAGGGCCATAGTAAAAAGTCTASTTTGAAATAGTTTTATCTGTCTACATATTTTCAAATTTCTGTACAACACCTTTCCAAAACAAAGATGCCAAAGAAAGGTGGTAAAAATGTAATCTTCTTCCCTAAACAGTTTTGGTCCTTCATATTCTATGCTATATTTCCTCACGTTAATGGCAAAATGAAGTCCCTGCTACAGTCTGCTTCAAGCACAGCTTCATAAAAATCATTTACTGGTTTTATTTCCAATGAAGTAGTATAGCTAAGAGCAACATGGCCTTGCAAAGCATCAGAAATAGTCATAAAACAGGATGTCAGAAACACTTAGCACTTTGTATTAGCCTCATGTTAATAATGAYGAACAAACACATATTCAAATGTGACATTCATATCTGAGGCCAAATTATAACCTTGGGGTCATGCAGATGTAAGTAATGCCTTGGTTTTGGCAGCAGGATGTTTATGACTGATGGTAAAACAGGCCAGGCTGGTTCTCCAGTTCCAGGCTGAGTTTGCACAGAGGGAAACAGAATACATTAGATTAAAAGAAGAGGGAAAGTCCTAAGTTTGGGTTTGGGGTTGTTTGGTTTTGGGGTTTTTTTGCAGAGCTGTGTTTCAGAGTGGGACCATGCTTSCAAGATAAGGAGTGCTTTCTTTTCTTTGGCATAATGTCTGGTCCTGCTCTCCTGCTCTGAGCAGTGGAAGATCACCTTGCTGGGTTTCAGCCACAGGTGTGTTTTGACCATCAAGGCCAGGAAAAGCTTGTGTCTTCTGCTCATGTATTTATTCTSTTTTTGCATTTGTTGCTTGGGTTGCAGTTTTCTAAAATTTTCTTTCTGAAGGGCTTAACTGTGTAGTAAACAGATGTTAATTAAAATCACTGTTTTATCCCTTAGCAAAGAGAATTAAGCTGGTACCTAAGTAAATATTAGGGAAAGCACTTGATGAGAAAAGGCCATACATACCAAAGTAGGACACCTTGATGCAGATGGCTGACTCATCAGTGTGACATAGTCTGTGTTAAATATGGAAAGCTCAGATGTCATTGGTTGCACTTCAGCAAGAGCAGAAATATATATATATATATATATATAATTTTTTCTTCCAAAGATGCCCTGTAAACCAGGCAGAGATCTTTATTTACTGTCTATGCAGGTGAAAACACTGATACACTGTGCAGCTCTTCTCATTCCTCTGCTGCAGCCAAGGGCCTCCCTCACGGATGCCTTCCTGTTGTTTGGAGGTTCCTGCACCACACCARGGCCATCTTTTTAGGCTGCTGGATGTATTTTTATTACCAGTTATCAGCTGAGTTTCTCCACTAAGATTTTGTTTCCAACTTCCACCTTAATTTGTGACCAGTGATAATTTAGCTGCAATCCTTTTCTATCTCTCCTCCCTGGGGAAGTCATTTGAGCCCTGAAGGTCTAATCCTGGCTTAACTTAGGTAGCTTATTGCTGTGAGCATCCCACTCCCCCAGGAGCTGTGGGAGGCAGATTTTTGGGAGGCTGTGTGTTGTCTAGCCAGCTCTGAAGCTGCACAGGAAAGTGATCTGAGGGTCACCTGCCACATGCTGCTGCTGCACTAAGCCTGAGGCTCTGAGGCAGACAGATACCATTGTTCTGGCTTGGAGTTTTAATGTAAATGGATTCAAGAGCAAAGGAAAGCTTCTTCTGGCCAGATCAAGGTAACATTTGCAAGAACTTAGTACCTTTGGAAAAAAATAAATACAATGATCCAGAAGTAAATGGCCTTCTATGTGACAACAGCGCACCAAACTRAACAAGTGATGCAAGCACTTTTTCACACCTCCTTTCCTTTTCCTCCCAGATWCAGAAAAGAGTTTTGGGGAACCAGTCCCTTGCCAAGTTTTTCAAGACTGTTTTTGTCAGGCTTACTGCTGCTGCATGTCTGGGCATGCAGGGAAATGCACCAAGCTGCCAGTTCACTCTGCAGCAGKGAGGCTTCTGGATAGGGAGTCCTCCTTCCCCGTACAAGCATCCCTACAAAAAGAGTCCTGTAWCTTTTCCAGCTTTGCTGTGTATTTTCAGTGTTGTTTTAGCTCTCTTTGCCTTCAACAGTAAAGTTTCCAGTTCCCTCTCTTCTTCCTCAAACTAATTTTCAGGGAGAGAAAAAAATACACTAACCGGCAGAAACATGAGCAGGCTATGGAGGTACAAGGCTGATGGTAAAACTATCCTTTTTTATGAGTTTTCTGACACTCCCTGACTACTAGTCAGGTTTCTACTCTGTTTGAATTCACTGTGATAGCTACAAATACTAATTTTAAAAAACAGGAGACATTCTAGAATCACCTCAYTCTGTGTCTCATAGTTAAATATTGTACTTCTCAATCCTGAGATGAGCTCAGTTGGTTAGAGCATGGTGCTAATAATGCCAGAGTTGTGGGTTTGATCTCCATATGGGCCATTCACTTGATGGTCCTTGTGGGTCCCTTCCAACACACAATATCCTGTGATAATGTGATCTTTACTTAATTCTGTAAATGTAGCCTTATGTTTGGTGCTATATTAGTACACAGCAGGAGTCCTTACACATTTGTAGTTCATTAATAAACTCTTAAATGCAATCAGGACTTATGAAAATGTACTTATTCCACTGTTCAGCAATAAATTTTTAATAAGTGGCTAACCTTAGAAACAATGTTAAAATGCTCATCAATCTCTATTATGCAGTTAATGTCCTAAACAGCCTTYGTCCCAACCATTCAAATTATCAGGCCAATTTTAATTAGGAATGTGGTCTGCAATCTAGATTCACTTAAAAAATTCTTTGCAGATCCCCTATGAAGAGATTTCTGTTTGAATAGCAGCTCTTTTGCAGCAGATTTATATATTTGCATAGATGGTTAAGTGCTTGCCAGTGAAATTGCTTTAAAAGCCATCCCATACAATGATATAGCAATAATACCATTTTACAGTACAGAAGATAGATGTTTTTTCATAGATATGATCCAGCACAGAATTAACCTCCAAAAATATCAATCCATGTTTGACTTGTTTTAATCCTTTGGGGATCAGTTCACAGGATAATAGTCTGAAGCTCTCTACCTTGCAGCCAACAGAGGCACCTGGATTACAGGTCAACACAGGAAGGTGACAGGGCTGTGAAGTGCTCTGATGCTGAGCCTGACTTCTGAACTTCCCCAGCTAAGGGCAAGTACATCCCCTCCAAAAAACATCTGGAATTTTCTCCCATCAACCACAYGAGGCCGTTCACAGCAAGAGGGTGAGACAGAGGACTCCTTAGGACTTGACTTAGATTTTATTCTCCCCCATTTTTAAAGCTAWCTTCAGCAACACAATTAGACATACTTCCAGAGCTGCCGGTGTATTTAATCTACAAATGTTTCCCACTGTTTTTTGCTCCCTGGGTAGAAGGTACTACAGAAGGTATTGACATCTRTGCCAGACTTAAAAATCTTCTGGCATTCCCTGTGATCACAAGCTCCTGTCTGCCATCAGGAGTACAAACCACTCCACACAAGCAGGGTGTGCTACCTCTGCCAGGAGCAGCACAGAGAGTGCAATGGACTTGGCTGATTTCTCAGGAGAAAGGTAACTTGGAAATGCAGCTTTATCTCCCTTACAGCAATTTTTATAGAGGCTCAGAGGTGCCTACTACCAAATACTTCTAGATTTTYCCTCTATTTCCCAGGTGCTCACACACCTTTTCTGAGTTAATGTGACCACTAGTTCCTGGAATCTGTACTGTTCTCCTTCACTGACCCCATGGCTCTGTTTTACAGCCTCATATTTACAGTTCTAAAATTACCACTCATTGTTTGACTCTCTCTGCATGGGTCTCTGGTCATAACCAGAGGGTGTAAACTTACCAAGAGTATTCGACATTTATTCCACATACACTCCGAATGCACACAAGTACTCTCTATTTAGAMAACATGAATGCTGCTCTAATCACTATTTATCTTGTAAATTACAACTCTGTGGAAACATTTTCTTTGCGCCATCTGGCTTGATGTATTTTTTAATCAGTTGATGAGTATTTTTCTATGTTACAAGGAGCAGATAGTAAAGCATTTGTTGCACTAGGATGTGAAGTAAAGATTTTTCAAAGCTGAACTTGTAAAAAATTCACTGCATTAAACATTTTATATTTTGCTGAAATAACAAAGACAGTTTTAGTGAAGGTTTCATAGGGCTCATTTTGYACAATGAACATCTGTCAAGAAAACTGCACATTTTTCCTAGGAATGCTGGTTGAACAGGACTCCTGTGTAGAAATGAAAATAATTCTCAATTACAAATAGCACTTTGACTAATAATTTTGTCATTATGATTTCACTACTGTAATTGTAATAGTAAAATAACCAGTACAGATCCTTGCTGCCAAAGAATTTCACTCAGATACAAGAAGGAAGATGCTATTACAATACAAAGATTTCAGGAACTAKCAATCATTTCAACTCTCCTGGAGATAAGAAAATAAGAGTATCTGGAAATACTCAAAATTAAAGAATGCTTTTTAAACAAGCAAATGCGCACAGCACTTTCTCATGTCTGCCTTTGGTCTTCCTAAAATGCCAGTCATTCTTTTTCTAAAAATCCACAAGTTATTGTAATTGCAGATAAAAAACCTAAAAGCAGCATGTGCTGGTTTTTAACTCAAAGTCTTTTGAAGATAAATTTTATTACTAAGTGGCTGCATCTGATTTTATATGAGCTCAGTGTTCAATACTGGCATTTATGCTGCTGAAAGTAGTAATTACATACACAAATTTCTGAGAAGCCTAGAACATTGTCCTTGAATCATCCTAAGGGAGAAGCATAAAAAATGGGTATTGGAAAAGTTACACTGGCAAATTTTGACTTCATAAATTAACAATTTAAACAACGTCCAAGCAGTTGGGCATTTAAAGTGAAATTAGAGTTTGTTGTACAGCTAGAAAGTCATCAGTAAGTGTTTTTTTACTTAGACTAATTTGCTGTTRGTGTTGGAAAACCCATTCCTAAAACCAAGAAGAAAAGCCCAGATGGTCCACCCTGGCTACCGAAGGATTTATTTAGTAACCAAAACAACAGCAAAAGTAAAACAGGTGCAGCTGAAACTGAAAGAGACAATATTACATGATCACTGTGTACCAGACACAACTTCTACGGTCAGCTGACCATTGGCTCTGGTCTCTTCCCACATACAGTATCACACACAAGCCTGCTCACTTGTCTATCTCTGATCTTCTCCTTCTTTCATCACTCTGTACYTTTCAGCATCTTGATTCTTCTTGGTAGTGAAAATCCTGTTCTTGGAGATCACACTGATAATATTGGATAGAACAAATCTCACAACAGTTTGTTTCCAATTATTTGCTGGCATTAACGTCTAGTCTAGCACTCAAGAAGCATGTCTGTAATCAGCATGATATTGAAGACTTTTTGGCCTTAAGRAATTCCTATCACATTTGGTCCTGGTCCTTGGGTTTCCATACTTTGTACTCCAGCACAGTGCTCCTTCAGCACTGTTCCTGTGCCTAYATATGAGACTGTCCTGTCAATAGATCCCTGAAACCATACAGGGGAACATGGCCTTTTTCTTGGCTGTTGTTTTTGAGTCAGATCCTCACATGGATTCAGGCCATGGTTCCACCTGACACTTGMTTTTGCTGGCCTAAGTGGGAGTGCCAAATTTTCACTGGGAGGGAATGGAAGGTACAGGCAGGAATGTAAACAAGCTTGACTGGTGAAACTGCTGGATAGYGGAGCCACAACAGAGTCAGCAGCCTTCTTCTGGAAAACAACTCCTGTTTTCTTGCTGTCAGCTTCAAAACATGCACATCCTATTAATCTAACTGTTCTTCAGGAGAAAATCTGTCCACCTACGTCTTGTGATAGTACTGTGGSAGGAGCAGTAGGATTTACCCTTTGCATCTGAAGCTCCAGAGCCTGGCAAATCTGGTAAGTTGAGGTGTCTGCAATTTCTCACTACAAACAGATGTGTGTCATGCTCCTGATGTTCAAGTGGTGAAACATTTGTTTGTAGTTACAAGACTGTGAGCTCCTACCTCAGGTGTTAAATAAAGTTACTTTTTTGGGACCTGCTGTCCCAACACACACTTGGAATCACTTTTCCACTCACTTTTCCTGCTGACATCACTGAGGTAATCCCTGCTCCCATGGAGAAGCAAATCACGGCAACTGCAACTAGCACAGCAGAAAGTAAGACTCTGAGATTCATGCCTTTGGTTTTCTCCCTTATATTTCAACCTCCCAGGTGGCTAGCAGCAATTAAAAATATCCTACCTACTTCAGAAGACTACTGCATTCTGCCAGAGATGGGCTTAAGSACAAACTAGGATGCATTACAAGGTGAATTTCCTGCAAGATGAACTGAACTATTTCTAGACCACAGCCTGTGCTTTTGTATTATTACTYCTTAACAAAGTGTTTTGAAGATTTTGGGCCCCAGGTCTCTGGATAACACTGGCATTGGGATGGAGGAGGAAGGGGAGCCTGTACCCAACAATGTGCCCAGTGGCAACCCAAACAATCAACAGCCAACCACAGTGCTGGGGGCACAGCCTTCTGAACTCCTGATAAAGCCATGCAGGACTCAGAAATATTTTTCAAATACTGCTTGGCACTGTAAAATAAATCACAGTTATGAAGGTTATGACAAAGGATCTCCAGGTATCCACAGAGTGCTCCTCTCTGGCACACGAGCTCTTTGCTGTGTAGAAAGGATCAACAACAACAAAATTATGTGCTGAAATATGTCTTGTTTCCTATCCTTTTCATTCAAATTTTGGCTTTGTATATCARTGTTGCAATGGTGTAAAAAATATAAAAATAATTGGCTCAAAATTCAAGTGTTTGTGTTCTTGATTTGATTCATGCTGAACTTAGTTTATGTTCATCAGGTAATGAGTCAGAACTGAAATTAATAAAGAAATACATTTGTTTGAAATCATATCATTCAAGTTGTGCAAACACTTGAGTTTCTAAGTTAAAAAAGTGACTGTTAYGTATAAGGAATTTCACTGGACACCTCATCATAACAAGAACTAAATTGATCAACAAAAATGATTAACCCATTAGTGATCCTAATTTGTTTGCTTTTGTAACAAARTACAGAGAAGAGGGCAAATCAATAATATAATTAGCAACTTTTTGAAGACTATTAAACCAAATATTTTATAGACTGATTTTCACAAAACTGAAGTAATGATGAATCCTTTGAGGCCCTTCAGGAAAGGATAAAAAAAGACAAAAAAAAACAAGGAAAAAAATTATGAGCTGATAATGGACATTCCATTAGTTAACCTTTAAAATGCAATCAGGACAAAATGAAAATGTACTTAAATGCCACAGTAATCTAGTGGGAAAGTGAAAATAAGTGTAACAGCACAAACAGTGCATTCTATTGATAAAATGGAGATGATAAAATTGCTTTAAGATAGGAATTAGGGAAAATGTAAGTTGTGCTTGAATGTGAATTGAATGTAGGCACAAGACAAATTATGCCAATGATATTACTAAAGTGAAATGTAAGAATTGTTAACATTCCTGTCAGAAAATGTTTAACAAATTACTTCACATTCTGGGAGAATAGGTAAATATGATCAGGMTTGACAAAGATTAAATTCTTTCTAGTAACAGTGCATTAAAAAAAAAATAGCAGCACTGCAKCTAAGTAATTTGTATCAATAAGTCAGGATAGCTTGCATACAAGCAAGCTATTGCTTGTTTTTGAAATATCTTTTTGGAACCTCTTTTTGATCTCCAAATATGGCTCTCAATAAACCTTGTGAGCTCCAAAGAACAGGAAAAAAGCTAATACAGTGACTAGGTTAAAAGAAGGCAAAGGGAATGACCCAGGTTAATTACATGACAGTCATCTAGACTGTAATCCTCAGGAAAACATCCAAGTTGCTCAGAGAGGACTAAATGAATAAATGTTTGAGTTTCATTACAACTCAGAAATGACATTTCCAGGAAACACATCTTGTATTGCTCTTGTTGTATCTTGACTTTGAGCAAACGTTAATTTGATAAAAATAACASTGATGCTATATCCTTCAGCTTTGGTTTGGCATTTGAGCTGGTACAGTAGGACATTTTAATTAACAAAAAACCCAGAAAGATAAAAAAAAATCAGAATGCTGCACAGTAAGTGGACTGTGAATAATCAGCAGGCCTCAAAAACCAGAAGAGGAACAATCAGCAAACATTTGTGTGAGTGATCCAGATCCTCTGGGGATCAGGATTGTCCATCTGCTATTCCTTCTTATGCTGCACCAAATTGTCATCGAGTCACAATAGGAAGGGATGCTATAACTGGGTGTGTGGAAAACAATGAAAGCTAAAGTCACTTTCAGAGTGACTCAGAGCTCTTGGTAAACATGGTCCAGTTAGAAAAAAAAAAAAATCAAAAAACCCCAACAAATTAAAATACCAAACAAACAACTCATTAAAACCAACACTCTACTTATTAATATATTTTATTTATACATTAAATACCTATTTTACATATCTTTRTATTTATGTATCTCATAAATACAATATTGGTTAAATGCAATATTCTAACTGTKAACTAAAAAGTGTAAGTCATCCTTGCCTACAGCATGATCACCTTTATTCTGCAATAAAATTACACTGCCTGAAAACTTACATGGGATTTATCCTTGATAGGAATTTTTTTTTTGGTGTGCCACATACAAAAGGGCTCCAGGTTTGAAAAGGTGCCCATCAACAGCAGAACTGAGGGACTCCRTCTCCAAAATCTGAAGTGAAAACTGTTGAGAGCTCACCTGAGTTCACCTGACAGGTACATGCATATATACATAGAATCATGAAATCACGGCATTTGGGTTGGAAGAGATCATCTCATTCCAACCTCTGCCATGGACAGGGACACWGAATCACAGAATCAACCAGGCTGGGAAAGACCTCTGCGATCTTTGAGTCCAGCCTGTGACAGAACACCATTGTGCCAACTAGACCATGRCACTGAGCGCCACRTCCAATCTTTCCTCAGACACCTCCAGGGATGGTGACTCCACCACCTCCCTGGGCAGTCCAGTCCAATGTCTAATCACCCTTTCTGTGAAGAAATGCTTCCTAATGTTCAGCCTGAACCTTCTCTGGCACAGCTTGAGGCTAGATCCACTTGTCCTGCCAAGGCAAGAGGACAAACCCCACCAGGCTCTCAGGGAGTTTGCTAAGGCTCCCCTTGAGCCTCCTTTTCTCCAGACACCCCCAGCTCCCAAAGCTGCTCCTCATCAGCCTTGTGCTCCAGACCCTTCCCAGCTCCTTTATCCTTCTCTAAACTCCCCAGTGTTTTGTGAGGGGGCCAGGACGGCTCATGGGACACTCCAAGCGCGGCCTCACCAGTGCCGAACACACGGGTATGGTCACTGCCCCGGTCCTGGGCCCACAYGCCTTCCACCAGCCCAGGCTGCTCACAGGTCGCCACATCCACCCCAGCAGTCGGACCCCGTTTTCTGGCTGAACTCGAAAGCTCAGTCATGGGAACRGGCTGCCCATGAACGTGCTGGAATCACTATCCCGGTGGGTCAAGAGCCGTCTGGATCCGGCGCCGGTGATGTGGTTTAGGGGTTACAGGGGCAGTTCTGGGCGGACGGTTGTACTGGATTGTCTCGAAGGTCTCTTCCGACTTTAATGATTGTATGAAACCAAGCGGACTTGCGGCTGTGCAAACAAGGCACCCGTGGAAGGGCACCGCGATCCCGAAGGCAGCGCACTGCCCACCCCGGGTCACGGCCGCGCTCCCTCAGCCGCGGGTCCCTTTCCGGCGCCGCCCCGCCCGGCGCTGCCACATCCTCCGCTGACATCAGCCCGCGCCGCCATATTGAGCCGCCGCCGCCGCCAGCGCGGCCGCCCCGGGACCGGCCCGCTCCCCATGACTGCCCCCGGCCGGGGCGCGTAGGGCGGAGCGGCTCCAGCCCGGCCCGTCCCCTTCCCGAGCCGCCGTCGAGCCCCGCTCTCTCCCCGCCACCATGACTTCCCTGACCCAGCGCAGCTCCGGGCTGGTGCAGCGCCGGACCGAGGCCTCCCGCAGCGCCGCCGCCGCCGATAAGGAGCGRGGCGCCGGCGGCGGCCCCGAGGATGAAGGGCGCCGGGACGAGTCCGGTGACGACGAGAAGGGCGATTCCAAGGAAACGCGGCTCACTCTCATGGAGGAGGTGCTGCTGCTGGGCCTCAAGGACCGTGAGGTGCGGCCGGGGGCGCTGGGCAGGGGGTGCCCGAGCGGACACCCTTTTGGGGGTGCTGTGGGGAAGAGGAGCCTGGTAGTGGGATGGGATCAAGGACGCTGCAGAGTGAATGTGGCTGTGGGCTTGGGGCAGAGGGGATGGGGGGACGGGATSTGCCGGGATTTTGTTTGGTGTTTTGGAGGAGGTGGGGAAAAGGTACACGGATTTTGGGGAGGGGGAACCCGGCRGAGTTTGTGGCGCTGCCGTTTGGTTGCGGGGTTTGCAGAGGGGCTGAYATATGAATACACATGAGAGRGAATATAGTGGACCCGAGAGGACCTGGATATGGGGGCCAGGGCTTCAGGCCAGCCTTGGACTTGAGGGCCTGGGTGAACCTGGCACATTTATCCTCCTTCAGCTTATCCGTGCCTCTAACGTGAGAGGGAGATAGCTCTACTCCTGTGGGTTTTGTCAGTCAAACTCTGGTACTTGCGAGGTCTTCAAGTGCTCTAGGGTGCTGAGCAGCCCTTTTCTATATTGTATTTTGTAGAGTATTGCATGTGGAAAGTATTGTAAAATTGGGAGCAGGGTTATATGACAGAAATGGGTTGTGAGTAATGAGAAGCATGTCAAAATGAAGAAATGGCATTATTATRTAATTCTGTATTTTTACTGAATTTTATTTATTATTATTTTTACTGTATTTTACTTTTTTATTGCTTAAGAGTTTGCCATGATACTATAAGTCGTTGGGGGAGGTGTACTTTGTTGGATTTTTTTTTCGTTTGAAAAAGGCAGTCAATATAGAAAGCACACACACTGTGGAATAAGAGTTCTATCAGGGAAGCAGTTTAATTTGATGTGGTGTATGATTAAAGGGTGATACACTCTTATTTTAGATATGAGATACAGTATGGATTTGATTAAGTGACCAGCTTTTCTTTTTTTTTGTCAAGTAAACTTACTTTTGTTTTTTAATTTGTGTGACAAGTAAATAATTTAATCCAGTTCACTGATTTGAATGGAAGTCTCTTGAAACTCTGCCTGTTCAGGAGGTCAAGATAATATGGGAGGGAAGCTGGTAAGTCTTATGTTCTTTGACGGGGCATTGCATCTGCAATAAATTTACTGATTGATAGTGAATAAAGAGTGGTTTTCTTGATTAATGTTCACTTTTTAGCACATATCACAGCACCAAGGCTGTCTGAGTTAAAGCAGCGTTTGGACAGTATTCTTGGGCACATGGTGTAGCTCTTGGGGATGATTCTGTGCAGGGCCAGGAGTTGGACTCAATGATCCTTGTGGGTCCCTTCCAACCCAGTTTATTCTGTAGTTCTGTGATCTGTGTGTGTACCTGCTACAGTAGCATTGTGTTTCTCTCTCAGACTGTGTGTTTCAGAGCCTGTTCTTGTAGTCCCATCATTTCAGGTGGACCTTGCCATGGTGTCCTGATAACCTCAGTAGATAGTGATCTCTCCTTCTACGTGTGACGTTGAAGGCTTGTTGAATTGAATGCMTATGAGCATTTTTCTTTCTGCATGCCTGAGTAGTTGGGGGAGAGTAAGTTAGGAGTGGCAGGAGCGATTGCTGGCAGGATTGGCTTAGAATACCTTACCTTGAGAAGGGTGGTATAAACTGGGTGATCTTTCCAGGTTTTTTGACCAGGATTGTGTGCTAAATCTGCTGAATTGGTGGGCATTACTCTGTAAAGATCTCAAGGTAGGGAGCATTGTGTCTGCCAGGAGGAATATGTGGCACAGGTCTTCGTGGTGCATCAAAATTAACATTGGGTCTAAAAGTCTACCTTTGCAATGGTGTGCATCAAAGTTATAAATTATCTGACTTTGCTAAGCACAGCAGTGACATACMTTGAAGAGGATCTGTGACTCCTTTGTAGAGGAAAAGGAACTGAATGGTTCCAGTGGCATGGATATCCCTAAGTCCCTTGAGATTTTGCAGTCAAGACATCAGACACAAAGAATTGTAATTTCAGCTCTAGGACAGGGGGCTTAAATGCAGGAGCTGTAGCAAACCCTCTTTGTGAGCTTTGTTAGATGTGAAGAAGCATTGGGATTTAGACTTTGGTTTTGGGCCTGCTTGTGCCCCTGTGTACAGGGTACACAATTTAAACCATTTGTCATGGGTTTTCCTTCCAAAACTGGAAATAAAACTACAGGCTCATTTTCCAATATGAATATTTTTTGTTCTCTGTTGTTCTAATGATAAGTAAGCAGAACCAGCTTACTTTACGCATCTGGAAATGTTTTTTTACGAAGTCTTTACTTCCAGTAGAACTGATTTACTATAGCATTTGAGTGAGACTTTCTCAAGAGAGCAAGCAAAGCAAAGCTATACAGAGTCTGTAAAGTGTAATTTTGAAGTTATATGAAGTCTAAGGGAGAGGCAAAGGCAAGTTTGTAAGATACAAGCTTGATTGAAAGTCTGTAAATTTAAAGCTGAGAATATCCTTCCTGTTTATTCCAACAGAGAAAACAATTTAATATTTACTTTAAAATTTAAAAAAAATACAAGAAGTACACTGGATTGGCCAAAGAACATATAAATAAAAAATATAAATACATGAACTATGTTTTGGCCAAAGAACATATTTCCCTATAAATAGGTGCTTTCTCAGAACACTCAGTGATGCGTGCATTAGTAACATAGCTTTCAGATTTTTAGGTAATTTTAAACACTCGTGATGTGACTTAACTTCATATGAATTGTATACAAAATAGCTTACATGTACAGAGCTACTTTTGTAATTTCTAAGTGTACATGGAAGAGTCTTTGCTACTGGGAGACAGTTTTTAGTGATAGGAAGGTATTTAGTGATGCATTGATGAGTTCAGTGTTTCCAGGAGATGGTTAGATACTTGTGTGAGTCGTTTCCAGGGTAGTGTGGTGTTTGTAAACAACCACAGCAAGACTTTTGAGTTGTTGTTGCTGCTGCAGTATGGATTCAGTGATGGGAATTTCTGGCAGCTGTAAAACAAGCACACCACCCCTCAATCCTATTCCTGACATCTGAACACAATTACCTGTATTTGTACAYGCTTCTTGGTCGTGGCCTTTTTGTTTGTTAATGTTGTGTTCCCCACCAGTTTAGCCTAATTAAGTTGTACCTGGTGTGTGTGTTCTGACTGCTCTTTTCTACCAACAGTTCTTTTTCAATCTGTATTTTCTGTGTACACATAGCTATTTTTGTATTTCAAAATCAAGATAGGTTATAAGGGACTGAAAAGGGGCTGAAATATGTGCATGCTTGCATAACATGACAGATACAGTGTCCTTGGAGGAGCAGGTAATAAACTGGAAGAAAATACATTACTAAAATTTTTCAGGGAGCCATCACGATACCTGCATGTAATTGGAAATCCTTCAGAACTGTGTCTGGAAAAGAGAGTCAGGTTCATCCATTTAAAGCAGAGCAATGGCCAGTTGCTGTAGGAATGAAAAGCATGCACTGAAGTAAACCAATGCTGTATTAGGTAAAAAACCAGTATTGTGATAGGGTGGGTCAAAGCCRCAGCAAAAGGGAGTTACAGTGTAGAACTACTAAAGCAGAAGAAGGGAGTAATAAATATTGGAAGTTATATTATAACTTATTTAAAAATGATAGCTAAGAGATGAGTACAAGGTAGCTGTTTCATGGCAGGTCCTCCYGCCATCTTGTGATTCAGTCTCATAAAAATGGAGAGGTTGTGAGGTGGTCCTGCTATGTAACTTGCTCCACTGAATTTCATCCTTGTAGAGTTTCTTCTGGTTGTGGGTTTGGGTTATTTTTTCTTTTTTCCTCCTTTTTGAAATTTTCTTTTGGTAGTTGTTGGGAATCTATTCAAATATGGTAGTGCACTCAGCTCCTTTTATCCTCTRTACAATTGCCGCAACTAAACAAATTGAAGCAGAGAGAGAGACCTAGCACCCACCAAGATAAAATATTTATTTGGTCTGTAACTAATTCCTCACTTGCTGAGAGAACACTCACATAAAGTATGCTGAAAAATACCTGGCTACTGCAGTCTACTGCAACATTAAATATTTCTTAGATTTTTTTACCCTTTCTTAGCTGAAGACTAAAATATCATTTGTGGGAATGAAGTAATGTTAAATCACTTTATTAGGTACAGAAATTATCTTGGATCTTTGTTACTTATGTCTGGCCTTCAAAAATTTCATTTATTGCTGAAAATTTGGTTTTGTGTCATAGTTTTGTGCCCAGATAAGTCACATGAAGGTCTCCACCTTATGATATTTTTCATTGTGTTGAAGTAAGCTTTTAGGGAAGTAGTGTGCCWGCTTCAGATGGGCTATTTTGTATTGACCAGATTAGTATTAAAATTAGTTTCCCTATTATTCTTACAAATATGAGTGTCTCAATTGGTTTCTGAATTTTATATTTGAATCCTGAAAGTACTTTTTGTGAAAGGTGGCGTAGGAATTTTGAAAACATTCAAAACGTGGGTGGTGTTTTTCCTGCTSTTAAGGTTTGACTTAGTGAAATGGATACTGTGATGCAGAAGTCTTGGGAGGATTGGCCTTTGTAAGAAATTAACGGGTTTTCAAAAGTCTCCTTTGTATCCTTTTAGTCTTTTTTTGTCTCATGAAAACAGTTTCAGCAAGAGGYTGAATGTCGACTTAGAAGCGCCCAAGTTTTGCTGGAAAAGTTCTGAGACAAACAAGTGTAACTTGAAGAGGGTGTCCACTGGGGAATTCATTCGCATTGCACTTGAAGAGTGATGTATGAATGTGTTGAAACCTGGACAAAGACATGCTTTTTCTCAAATGYTCAGGGCCTAATAACACCAAAGTGTGTAATGTCTGTGGTGAAAAATTYTTTCTTTCATAGTTGCCTACCTTTTTGGTCTTTTTTATTTTTATATTTCATGTCTATAGATAAATGACAGACTAGGAGAAGATAGGAGATGTGGGAGGAGGAGTACCCCATTTCTCTTTGCCTCTTTGYCATGCTGCTGAGTAAATCCTTCTTTTGGGCTCTTTTGAGGATATGCTGATTTTGAATCATTTGCATGTGGTTGGTGTGGTTATCCCTGCTTTCATAGCATGGTTAATCTGTAATTGATACTATTTTTCTGTGGATAACTTTGAGTGTGGAAAATCCCTTTTTTATGGCAAGCTGTCTGGTGTAGGGCAATGACAAAAACATTGTCTAAGCATTTTTAGTAGTGCTTTGCAGTTTTTTAAGTGCTCTCAAACAGAGCTTTAACTTAAGTGCTCTTAAAAACATGCCATAACTATTCTTCCTCTCCCTTTAGCAAGCTGCTTTTATTAAACATTTTGAATAAAGTATATATCTAAGAAAATTTTGCTCTTTACTGCCAGAAAATAAATAATCATGAAATTGAAAATAATATTTTATATTAAAGAAGTAGGGTTTTTTTTTTCAGATATTATTTAATCCTAATGTAGCTAACATTTAGTGCTATATAAATAGCATTTATTTCAATTAATCGAGGCTCATGTAATGGACTTCTTTGCAAGGATAAATTGACCAGACTTAGTATTGTAGATAGTGTATTTAAGAATTACTTTCTTACAGATCAAATAATTACTACAGCACATACTCATCTCTGTGTTGCATTACTGGAAAGAGGGGAAACTAGTCTGGAGTAAATGTGCTTGGTTTCCTCTGAACAACATTTTCAGTCCATTTTTTAAATAAGTTTTAGCAAAAGAAGAAAAGAATTAGTTAACTAGCCGTGTGCCACTTCTAACTGGGTTTTTTCTGGCTTGCAAACAGGTCTTAGATAAATTTCACTAACTTACTTTCTCTCAGAACTATTGATAAAATGTTACTGCAGAATGGTTTCACATGCGCTCTTCAGACATAAGAATTGCACATAAAATAGTTCTCAACTGCTCTCTTCCTCCAAGTASACTGTGTGTAAGCCTGGATGACTAGAAGCACAAGTGAGTAGCAGCACAAAATCACTGCTGTTAGTCTGAGTGTGAACCGGCATTGTGCATGCCAAGTCTTTCCCACCTCCCCCAGTAAAACCTGTAGTAAACTGCCGTCTTTCACCTTTTTTTTGTTTTTTCTTCCCATGTTTGTGGTGGACTGTTGAGATAATACACTCTATAAGTGAGGTCTTTATAAAGAGAGAGTTGTTATTTTCAAAGCTCTCTTTATTTGTGGATGTTACAGGATTTATTCGTYACACTGGGAAATTAGTTGTCAGGCTTTTTGCATATCTTTCTGTTGCTGATAACTCTTTTAARCACTTGTAAGCTGCTTTTTGCTACATACTTTCTAGTCATCTGCCTTTGTGGACTTGCTAAGTAGCCTGATGTAGTTGTGTTATTTAGAGTCCTTAGCTGCTAGACTGTCTTTTGTACATGGTTTATACTGGGAGGTTTGTATTTAGCTTGTCATTCTTGTACAGCACAGCGCATTGCACTTCCATTTTTTTTGTTTCAATAGACACTTGATTTTACTGTGGCACTTCCACACTGGGCAGTCTCTACCACAAGAGAAGCATTCTGTATGTATTATGTTGTAATTTCAGTGTCCTGTCTTCTGCAGTGCACAGTGACCAGGCAAGTATATRATACTCATTGTGTAGCTTGAGGTAAATGTCAGGTGGATATTCTGTCAGTACTAATGACTCAGGGAGGGCTAACTGCAACTACACTGCTTGAGCTGGATATTTAAATGGAAGTCCTGCTTTAGCAGCTTCTGCAAACTATGCCTGWGATTCTCAGTTTACAGTTAGTATCTGTTAAATACTAAGTGGAGGAACTTGTTCCTTTCARTGTGAGAACAGTGCAGTGGGTGGACTTTTTATTTAACCTCATAACAAAGATGTTGACATGGCATTGTTATGAGTTACTCTGTTTCTTGAAGATTGCGTGCACCTGGACAAGTGAAACAAGTGAGGAACTAGAAGCTTGTTCTGAAAAGAACTGAAAGGAGGATGGATGATATTTAGACTAAGAATAGAGGAATCTCTCTCCATTATGTGTCATGCTTTTTTAAAGATCCAAAACACAGATGCATATTAATCAAAATTAAGCATTGTGCACCTCCCCAGTTTGAAATAATACAATGTTTTACACAGTGTTCTTAATTGTGGCTGCTGTAAAAGAAAAGGTAGAAGAGAGGGAAGGTGTAGATGTTTTATTTTGGTGCAGATACACTCTATTTATAACGACAAAATTATAATTTTAATGAATGTGGCCTGCTTAGTCAAAGTTAGTGAAACTTCCACCTCTTATTTAGTTGGCGTATAAGGGGCCTGCTTTGTCTGTGTCAGAAAGAATACTAGATGCAGGCTTTTCCTTTTGTTTTTAAGAGAAGTGTACTGGACCTGTCTGCAGTAGAGTTAATTTTTGTCRTAGCAGCCAATATGGTGCCATGGTTTTTGTTTTTRACCAAAACAATGTTGATAACACAAAACAGTGGTGATAACACRCACCCTGTGCTTTCTGTTGCTGAGCAGTGTTTGCGCAGCATCAAGGCCGCCTCTGTTTCTCACTCTGCCCAGCCCTTCAGTGAGGGGTGCAAGAGGCTGGGAGGGGGGACAGCCAGGACAGCAGACCCCAGCTGACTAGAGGGGTACCTTAGGCTGTGCAGTGCCATGGTCAGCAATAAAAAGAGAGTGGAGAGAGCGGGGTGGGTGGACATAGCCAAGGGACCACCTGGGCATCACTTTGCGTTTGGCCATCACTTACTTTTGTTTTTTCACTTAAGGTCTTCCTTTTCTCTTCCCCCTCAAAGTGACTGAGGGTTTTTTATGGGAGTTTTATGGGACTTAGTTGCCATCCAGGCTCAGCCCAGCACTAGGGAAGACTAAATTCTAATTAAACATTTCTTTCATATAAATGTTAGATTTTATGTTCGGTGACAATAGGAGGTAGAGTACAAATCAGTTTGTTGACATCAAAGGTTATTGAACAAACTAATTACATCTTAATTTTGCACCAATATGGAGAATAGCAATTGGACACTGATGGAAGGTGGCTTTACAAGAGTAATGCACATATTTGAAGTCATTATCTGTGTGTGTATACGGTTAATCATGAAGAAAGTTAAGCTTCTAAGTTTGTCTTTTCATTTCTAATTGAGCAGTTAGACTCTTTAAATGTTGACTTAATCAGAGGTCTCATAAGGGTTCAGCAGTGTGTGTGCACTAGTTGCCTCCTCTTTAGAAAATTTATGGTTTTTTATTATCTCTATTTTAATGAGAGTTGTGCCTGTGTAACGTGTGTGTGTACATGCTTGAAAACATGGCAGTAACATCTGGCTTTASTGCTTGCAGTGCCTGACAGCAGCCGCTGTGTGTTACTTATTCCTAAATGCAGTGGCAGGTTAATCAAATACCTGACAAGTTACTTGTCAGGAATACTGTGCTTTGTAGAATATGTAAGCATGCTTTCCTAAAGTATTTCCGTGTTTGACTGTCAGAACATTTCAGAGAATACCCCCACTAACTTATCTTCTATTTATAACTACAGTACAGTAAATGGTTGATTTCATTTGCATTAAAAGAGGTAATCAAGAGGGACTGAACTAAAACATCAAAGTCCTTGCCTTGTAGTATTCCAGTAATAAACACTCCTGCACTCTGGCTTGACTTTCTCTTCTTAATTTTCAAATTTTCATAGGTTAGGATGTACCATTAGATGTTCTTGCAAGTTTCTGGGTTGAGAAGGTGGTGGCTTACTTGAAAGGTCAGATTTGCAGGAAAGCACTATGCAGTATAGGTTGAAAAAGACCTAATGTAATGTGAAGAGGAATCCAGTTTATTTAAATTGCACGTGATTGAAGTTTGAATATTTTTGCTTTGACACGTGAGAGAATCCAGAGTATTC
The DNA here is from genome assembly GCA_014549065.1 of Cardinalis cardinalis. Classification (NCBI taxonomy): domain Eukaryota; kingdom Metazoa; phylum Chordata; class Aves; order Passeriformes; family Cardinalidae; genus Cardinalis; species Cardinalis cardinalis. The sequence goes on from JACDOX010000120.1 coordinate 1,561,880, forward strand.
CTATAGCAGTGTCTTACTTGAATATTTCTTTTAGTATTTACACATTTTGGGCATCTTGTTTTTATCTTTTTAGTATTATTACTATGTTTCCTGACGGCACCAACTTGAGAGGAGCTGTTGACCCCTTGAAGTCATAGAGGCCCAGCAGAGAGACCTTGACGAATCAGAGGATTTGATACCACCAGCTGCGTGAAGTTTAACAAGGGCAAGTGCCCGATTCTGCAGCTGGGATGGGGCAACCCCGGATGTGGGGAGGAGTGAGATTCTGGTGATGCCTCAGGCACATGACAGGATTGTTTGAGGTATCCTGTGCAGGGCCAGGAGTTGGGCTTGATGATCTTTGTGATTCCCTTCCTCCTAAGGTTATAGATACAGAATATGATAGATTATGATGCTGTGATTTCTGAGGGATGACTGGTAAAAGGGATGAATGTCTCCTAAAATTATTTTCTTTTCAGAATGTCTTCAAAATGTTTTTTCCAGCTATTTCTTTTACTGTATCTGAAATTCCTTTGTTACCCATTTTAGAGATATCTGAAAAATGAAACTCACACTTTTGGTAATTAAATCTGTTGTTTGTCTATATAATACATAGAAAATAGCCTTCTTTGAGTGCACCCATATCAAGTGAATCTGGGTCATGTATTTAACCAAATGTTTTAAAACAGGTTTGTCTGTAGAAACAGTGAAAATCAATATATGATAGACAGTAGGTGTGAAGACCATTTAGTAAGGAAAATGGAGGAAAATTGAGTCTTTTAGAATTTGCTAATAATTAAGAATTTTATTGAAACATCTTTTTGTCTGAACCAAAATTCAGTTTTGTGTTTCAGGATTGCTTAGTGTCTTGGAATCTAAGCAGGGGGAAAAAATGAATGTGTTCTTAGCTTAACTATCATTCTCGTATTCCAGAATTGTTTTGTGCAGGATGTTTTTTGTCTGTCTTGTTTGATAAATCCATTGATGGGGGAAAAGATTGAAGCTATTATTAAAGAGTTGTTCAAGCAAGACACCCTAACCCTGAACATTTTATTTTGGGCTAAGGCCACACAGTTCCTTGCCAAAAGAAATTGATTTGGAACTTGCCAAAGAATGCTGCCAGAGAAGCAGYGCTGGACTTGGTTTTCTGTTTAAATCTGTCTGCCATTATGCAGTACTGTAGTGTCATGGAGTATGAGATTTTCTTAGAGGTAATAARTTGATAGCTATTAAGAGCTAATAAACTGAAATATGTATTTTTAATGTATATTAGAAAGTAAGAAATGCTGGGTCATTAAAGCATATGCATAATTTGACTGTGTCAGCTTGTATTGTTTGAGACTTACTGCCTGCTGCAGCTTCTGTGCTGTGATTACATTCAGGTTGATATAAATTACAGTAACCTGCATTGGAAAGAAAAGAACATATCTTTTTGGTTCCCTGAAGATGAAAATGGATCAGTTCATATAAGATACCTGTGGTGAGAGCAGTCTACCTTGAGAATTCAATTTTGGACATTCCAGCCTATATTCAATGAATGTTGCAGTAGTTTTTCATTTTCCTCATCTTCTGTAATTGTTTCTGTTTTGCATTTTCCCCACATTCCAATAAATGTGTTTAGTTAGGCTTGCAGAAAGACTTTTAATTGGTTCTTGCTGGGCTTTGAGGTGCTTTATAWGTTTGTTCCATCTAAGGTTCCTGAAGCTAAGACAGAGGTCTGTATAAGGACCTAGCTGAGGTGGAACAAATGGTGACTGGCTGCAGAAGAGTTCTAGCATTGACCAGCATTTCTGTTTGTCATTGAAAACTCGGAAAAGTTTGTGGACTTTTTTGAATTTTGTGTTCTTGCATTCCAAGACCAGTTTGCCTCTGTTATATTGTGAAGCTTGTTGTAACAGCATGTTGGAGGGAAAGACTTCCTTTTTTTTTTGTTTGCATTTTTAAAAGGGTTCCTTATTTCTAAGAGATAATCTAAAATTTATGTAATTGAAGTTTTTGACTGAAAAAGTCAGGTGTCAGATTTGTTGGACAAATACTTTATAAAACACACTCGGTATTAAGTTAAGGATCTGTAGCATCGGTCTTGCTGACTCTGACCCCATTCAARAGATGCAGAACTGTATCAGTTGTTCCTTATAGAGCGATGACATTCCTAAATAAATTACTAACTTCTAACAGCTTTTCATAGCTAAAGAATACGTAAACTTATTGCTGTTTTACTGCCCAGTAACTCAGTTACTAACTTTGATTTGCTTGAGATTTCTTCTTGCATTTGTGTTATCGCAAAGAAGAGGTTTACTTACCTGCAGCAGTGTCAGACCGTTTATCTTTCTGCAGTCAGCAGTTTCACCTTCAGCTCAAAGGGATAGGAACAGAATCATGTACAGGTGTTAGAAGACTATGCTCCATACTGTTCTTTGTCCTCTCCTAGTGCTGTCAGATGGTATCTCCATTTAATCCAAGAGGACGTAGTGTTTCTGTTATAGAAGAATGCTGGTGGTAGATGCATTTGGAATGCTTAATATTAGGCTTTTGGGTCACCAGAATGAATTGAAATTCTATGCTAAAACATTTATAATAAACCAAGTACTGTTGTTATCCTTTCTCTATATGTTCTGCCTTTGTTTTGTACTTTGCCTATTTGGATTTGGGAGCAGCTCTAAGATGTGTTGTAGAAGTTCTTCAGGAGATATAACTGCTTTTCGTAATTCAAAGTAGTATTAGTAGTTGTTGAGAGACTACTTAAGGGAAACAGTGTATTAAGACTTTTTTTTTTTGAGACTATGATAGCCCAATGCCTTTCACTCCACTTGTACTTTTCATTAAAAATCCAAATACTTTTAGACAGTGTTTGTTTCATAAGCAATCATAGCTGTGAAGCAGATTAAAGTTGTAAAGTTGCTTGTGACCAATTCTTACATTGGAGATAGGATGTAGGGGGAAGAAAGCAGACATCTCTGATGTGAAAATTGTTGCAGACCAAAGTTCCTAATAACTCTTCACCTGCTGCAGAGCACCTGGACARTGTATGCTGTTAATCCTTTCCCTTCTTTTCTCCCCAGCTGTCTTTCTGTCATCACAAAACTACTACTTGAGGGAGGAGCTTGTTGACTAAAAAAGTGACAATTCTGTCACAATTGTGATTAAGTCCATTATGAAATACAACTTGCCACAGCCTCTATTTCAAGATAAATTTTCTTTGCTTGTCTTTTGCAGTAGATTTCAGGTGGGTGACAGATGATGATTTTATTATTATTATGTTCTCTCTGTGCCTTGTGTTGGTTAATAATAGTCTAGAAGGTGCCTCTGAAAGAACTTGCTGTTTCTTCAGAGAATCAGAAAGGGATGCTATTGCTGTCTTGTCAGATTTAAATAATATAACTTCCAATTTATGATCATCAGGGTAGTCATTGCTGAAGTCCGAAATGGGGGGCTGCTTTTTGTCTATTCTGAGCATATTTTGGTCATGAGTGCCTTCAGCACAGGTATCCCAATAATATACAATTCTTTTTCCTCTGTTCTTTGTCCCAAAGACTAAGTTCTAGTTGAAACTATTCAAGTTATAAAAACTATTCAGGGTGTGAATGCAGTTTGTCTATTGAAGCGTGGGTTGTCATGGAATGGGATGCTGTTACATTTTGCTGTCTGTCCCAACCACATTCTTTACCTTTTCCATGCTGTCTCTGAAGTTTGCTCACCTGCTTGGTGAATCAGGTGAGGAAAATGTCAGTTAGCTTTCAGAAAGACCACTTGCTTATCTGCCTGACTACACAAATGCTGTTGTGGGCTCAGATGGGAGAACAGCAATGTACTTCCATGGAGTGAAGAAATGCTTTGTCTTCAACAGCACTTCAGGCTTTTGACTGCTTCCTTGGTTTAGTCCTCAAATAGCTAAAAATGAAGATATGGGGAAGGATGTACCTTCTCCAGTTACRTGCAAGGTTTTGTGCAAGGCTAAAATGAGATGTGGTGACATTGATTTGAAAGGTCAGTAAAACTGAAATAAATCTCTCCAAGGTAAAATGTAGTGATTCATAAGTGTTGCTTGTGCTGGGAAAGTAATTGAACTCTGGGGTATTGTTTTGTCCTGTTTCTTTTCCTGTTTTCCTGCTGTTTTTCCCGTGGTGTTTCTCCCTGCCACTCTTGGTAACTTTAAGAAAATAAATTTGAATATACATACATACATACATACATATGCTAGATKTAAGTAGACTCTTTTCTTATTGTGGTATTAAAAATGAAAAGCAGCTCATATAAAATTTATACCAGCAGATGACTCAATTTACCTTTTCCAGTCCTACAGGTGATCTGAACTGACTTTGAAAAGTTTTTTTTCCAAGTTCCACATTCACTTCAGTTAGTCCATCTCAGGCTTAGATTTCTTGACAACTGTTTCCTCATATGCTCGTCTGAACAGTAGAACTAAACATTGTGGTTTTATCTGTCCCCAAACTATATATTTATTGTTCTGGCATGTGCATTTGGCAAGGGCCCCTAATTGGACCTGCAGGTAATTGTCCTCAGTAGCTTCCCCTGATGCCAGCAAGTGGGGCGAATCTTCCAATGTGTTTGTCATCTGTGATTTGTGAGAACATAAAAATAGTCTGCTGCACACTGGAAAGAATAGATAGCAAGGAAGAAACACTTGTTTGGGAAAGCTCAACACTTGTTTGTACATAAACAAACCTGTAGTTTTGTGTCTCAGAGCTTTTATGTTGCTACCCCCAACAGAGTGTTTGAGTGCCATCTATGCAGAAGAAAAGAAAGTAACAGCAAACTCCAGCAAGTTTGGGAAGTCTGATTTTTGTTTTTTATCATCTAGGTAGAGTTTTTTGCAATTTTTTTTTGACTGAAATACTATTCTAATAGAGAACAGGGTACTTGTAAATTCAGAATTTTTTGTTTACTAATGTGAAAGCTTTCTTTAACCTGGATTGTGCCTCCAGCTGAGGAACCCAGAATCTAAGGATTTGATGTCTTCTGACAAGACTGTAAGGTGTATTACCTCAGAGCTGGGACTCCCAAACTCCTCYAGAGTTGTAGTTGTTCACTTCTGCTTTCTGTTAGTTGGCCAGCTTCCCTTCTGATTGAGCTGCCATGGCTGGAAAGAGTTTAATCAATATTTTATTTGTTCTATCTATACATGGAGTTTCAGAAATTGCATTATTTACCAAATTTCAAAGTCTTTTTGTTTGTGTCTTKTAATAGAAAAATTTAGAGTTTCCTGAGAACAGGAATTAAAGGRTTTGGGTAGCTGTAGTGATGTTCTGATGTTTCTCCTTTAGAAGGTTCCCTTTGATTGTTTGGTTTATTTTGATTGTTTMTTATAGATGTTTTAGTTCTGTGTTTTGGTAGAGGGTGCTAGGTGAGGGTCTAAGGAGTACTTTTAAGTTTGAATTTAAAATGAAAAGGCTTTTAGTAAGAGAAGTACAGACTGGGTGGTATTGTGTGCATTATCCCAGAGAAACTTCGGTTGTGGTTCCTCATAAATGTAAATTGAGTCTGAGTCAGGGCCAAAACTTCGACCTAACGCTGACCTGTGATAATAAATATGAGGCTGTKTGGATCTGATGATGGGCCTGAGGGACCTGTTAAGTTAAAATAAAGAAATACTTGATTTTTTTGCAGAGAAGGCGTTAGTAACCCACAATTTACCTTCACATGCGATTACATGACTTTATGATGCTTTTTTAAAAGCTGCTGATTTCCAATTGCAATGGCTCTGTGATCTGCAGAGTAATCTGCAATAGCTTGAGACTCTTTGGATTAGAATGCATTGGCAGCTACAGTCTGTGTTCTGTAAACAGCTGCCCTTAACCACATGAGTTAAACACATCATATTTATTTATATTACCATGTGTGTATTTTGAAGCCGCAGAGTTGTAATTCTGCAAGCATTTTGCTTTCCTTCTCTTGAATCTGAGGTATTTTCATGGATTTTTTACTGTGCCCTGCTCCTTTCTTGTCTGTCCCGGGTATGGCAGAACTGCTGTGCACCTATTCTGAGTTACCCAAAGAAGTGGAGAAAGAATATATAYTTCTGTAGAGGGAAGAGATTTTTAACAACTCTGATAAATAAAACAAAGCATTCTTCAGTTAAAGATTACCCAGTCCTTTCTGAGTCTTTTGTTCTATGTTTTATTAGGAAAGTTTTATTTTTGTAACTGTGTAATCCATTAGGGAGTACTTGTACATAAACATGAGATGACATCTACAGCTTAATTGCATTTTTTGCACTGTTCCTGCTGGGTTACTTCAAATTGCACTTGTGAAACAGAAAATAGTGATGTTGATTCAGTGGGGTCTTTCTGGTTTTTTTTTTTAGTTATTTTTTGTTTGTTTGTTTCAAATAGAGTTAGTGTGACAGTAGCCTGGAAGCTGTGAGAGTCGTTGATCTGTGAAGGTTGGCTGTTTTGTGCTTAAGTGAAATGATTTTGAAGTTTTGTGCAACTCTTAAAGCAGCCTTAATTGTGTAGAAATCACTAACATGGCACCAAGTATCTTGAGACACATCTGATCATTTTTTGTCTTCTCACTCTGATTTTTTTCCATACTTACAAAATTATAGTGGTCGTGCATGCAGTGCCCTGTTGGATCACAGATGAGGTGTTACCGATCTTCTTTAAAGAAAAGAAAAATTACAAACAACCTTATGAGTTTTAAAATCTTTTGGGTAACAATGTCTCTAAAGAGACTAAGCAGGAAGTGGAAAGTAAGGTAGTTTTGGGAACTGGCCTCTGTTATACAATGGACTGTTTTAATAGTTGGCAGTTTCAAGTGATTAATGAATAACTAAACAGGAATACCTGTGTGATCTAGAAGTGGGTAGAAGTCAAGTGATTAGTAGAAAGTGAATAAATGCCACAAGAGCTGGTGGGAAAGAACTGGCCTGATGAACATGGATTTTAAATAACTTATTCCTAAAGTGGAAAGAGGATCTTGGTCTCAGCTCTGTGCTTTGCCATATCTGGGTGGAAATATGAACTTTCAAAGTTAATATGGAAATAAGTATTTGGTGTAAACTTTATTCTGATTTCCCTTTTTGCTTGTCTAGCAAAACTAGTTTTTAGCTGAAAGTTTCTAGGTCAGGTCTGACGAAAAATGCTTTTGTGCTGTGTTTGTGTAAATAAACATGACAGTTGTAAACAGTTTTTTGATCTTTGAGTCATTGTAGATTTAAAATTTTGTCTTGCAAGCTATTCATAGCTTAAAGTGCTATTCTAGTGTGATTGCTGTCAGATAAAAATAATCTCCTGCTTTGTAAGTCTTACCCCCCACTGCTTAGCAACTTTAATGAAATAAGTATTTCTTAGAGTTAGAGAGTTTATATAGGTGTAAGACTTGCAGGAAGAGGGATGAAATAAAAATACTTGGTATTGTATTTGTGAGAAAACTCGCGCTGTTTAAGAGCATTAAATAGTAGAATGAGTTGCATTTCTGCATAGTGGTGTTTGATCTTCTGTCAAGTGTTTTGAGACTGCTAGGAATTGGAATAAATGAACAGTTTTAAAAACCATGTCCCTGTCTTGTTCTGTGTGCTGTAATGAGCAATGGGCAGGTTACATTCTCAGGGAGAGGGTGGGATCAGGATGACAATTCCCCCAGTGAACGTTGACTTCATCCTGGTCCGTGTCTGGTTTACAGATTCGTTGCTGTCTGTCAAACCTCATTATTGTTCTTGTTTTCTGAAGAAGTTTTTAAATTTTTTTAAAACTTCTACCTTCCTGTTAAAGCAACTGAGTGGAAAACCAGAAAAGGAATTGGCTACTGACTCCTAACCTGTGAGCTAGCCTGATTTATAATCTTTTAGCCCTTGTTTCCTTACAAATAGTGCATTATTCTATTTTGCCATTCCACCTCCCCATAAATTATTAATCTCCACCCCTTTGTCTCTCTTTGAGCATGTTTTCTAGTTATGCTATATACCAGTTAAAGTAGGTGTCAAGARGGTGTTTGGTATATGAAAGAGAAATGTTTCCCATTCATTTCTAGTTACTCCAGGAAAATTGAGCTAATTTAAAGGATGATTTAGTTAGACTGTTGTGTGCTGAACTGATATTCTGTGAAAGTTCCTTCAATTGTCTGATATCTTTGCATTAGGTGTCAAAACCAACCCATCTGGAAAGATCAGTTTAATGGATTGAAAAGAATCCCTTTCCTGACTCTGTTAATAGGTGTACAATTTCTGTGTGTGGAAATATAATGTTCCTTCTCTAGAGGATCACCTGTGAGCTCTGAGTCTGGGGGGCAGAGGGAAAATAAGAAGTTGGTGACAGCAGTATCCGTTCTCACGGCTTCACTGTCATCTACTCCACCAAAACAAGCAGCTCCATTTATGAAGAATGTAATCTTTTTCAACTGGCTTTCAGAATTAGTTGGTTAAAAACTTTTGGGTGGTTGTGCAGTCTCCATCCTTGGAAGCTTTTGAGACATGCTTGAATAGAGCCCTGAGCAGCTTGACCTGACTTCATAACTGAACCTGCTTGCAGCAGGAGGTTGAGCTGACTTATCTCATGAGCGAGCCTGCGTTTCTCTGCAACCCTCAGCCTATGGCCATTCGTGTTAACTACTGGAACAGAGGAGTTTACATCTGGTAATTGGTGCTGGGAGTGGTGTAGTTAAAGTCACTTTATTGAAAAATAGTAATTTTAAAAATAAATTCAGTTTCATTGCTAAAAAAAGGGAACAAGCATCAGCACTTCGTTTGCATAATTATCTGAAACTTTCTGTGAATATAAAGAAGTGTAAATTTATATTCACTTTCTGTGAATTTATATTCTTTACAAATATAAATTCATATAAAGAATATAAATATATATTCTTTATAAATTTACACTTTCTGTGTAAATTTATATTCACTTTCTGTGAATATAAAGAAGTGTGCCTGTGAGTTTGTGCTGTACATTTTTAGTTTGCGTATGTATTGTCTGACTTCAAAAATTATTGTGTAAASAGATTGACTGGAAATAAAATGTAGGAGTCATATCTCTTCCCACTCAAGCAAATACTGCACTTTATCATGTGTGTTATTTGGCAAAAAATGTTTGGTGCCAACCAAAATCTTAATTACGGAATGGCATTATAGAAGTAGCTGATACCTGCAAAGTATCAGCTCTAGAGTAGAAGGCTGATTAGATAACTTCTCAAATGCCTTTCCAAATTCATATTTGTGGTGTTTTAAATAAATATATGGGACCTATTTTGGGAATTACCTTAGAGATTCGGGACTTTTGTAGACTTTTCATAAGTATTTGTCATCTATATAATACAGCTCTTGAAAATAGCTGAGTGCAAAATTGAAACAAGTATTCTCACATTCATGGAAAGCTATAGTTTATGTCATTAGTTAGGGACTGGTTTGTAAATTTAGTGGACTTAAAATATATGCCCCTTATATCTTTATATGTTGGCAGCTTTCATCTGCAAAAATAAGAAAATTGGCTTGCTCTTATTTTAAGCTAGTCTTGGTTCTTGGTTATGGCAATTTTATGAAAAGCAGAACATTCTTCTGCTCTTCCCCCACCTTGTCTTGCAGCTTTCTGTAAAGTATCCCAAAGTTGGTATTTCCAGAAGTGCTTCACTAGAGGACTTCGGAAAGATCTTTATGAACCATATCAAACATTTCTCAGAACATTTCTCAATGATTTTACTTTTATCTTAGATACTCAAATATTAAAAAATATGCAAGAACATTGTTGGCTACTCCATATAAAATAATTATTTTTGTAATTTTTTTTTTGGTCATAATTGTTGAAAAATGGAGTACAAAAGTCAATAGTTGACTGAGAGTAACTGATAGTCACTGATGAGTAAATGTATTGGGTCAAGTGGTCTGTTCTACCATTTAAGCAGACAGCTGTCAATGCAGAAGTATAGAGAAATCACAGTAGGTGAGGTGTGCTTAGTGGAATAAATGTGGTTTGCAGTTTTGCAGTTTGTATAAGAACTGTGCTTCAAGCTGTAAAAGCACATATTTTCAAGGGATTTAAATGACAAAGTAGTAGCTGTTATAAATATTTATTTGAAAGCCATTTTCTTTTAGTTTACTATGTTCAAGCCAAAATAATTTGTTCTGTGATTTGTGTTGATTGCCATGTTTGTTTTCCAGTATACTCCATAGTTAAAACTTAATATCCACTTTTAGTTTATTATTGCTTTCTCAGTACCAAATTGTTTATGTATGTAAAATCACATTAATGTTTCTTGGTCACTCATAAGGCCATGTGATGTCAGTAAGGCCAAATGCTTGATGTCTTAAAAATATCTTAAGTTTATTTTGACTGTGTGTAAAACTACACTTTATACCTCACAGTTCCTGGTATTGCCCTCTTTCATTCTGTATCATTTCCCTGAGGATTCCCGGTTCTTGGCAAGGCGGAGACTGAGTGTCAAAACTAACAGAGGATGAGACTGTTTCTCTTTCATGTTTTCAGGGCGGGAATGATAGTGACTAGTGATGCTACTTCAAAAGTGTGAAAGCAAGAGAACTGCTTAGAGAACACAGCAAGACCCTTTTTCTGTTCTCTTTCAGGTGGAGATGGAGATATCTTACTGTCTTTCCTTCTTCACAGGGTTACACATCGTTCTGGAATGATTGCATTTCCTCAGGATTGCGTGGCTGTATGTTAATTGAATTGGCATTGCGGGGGCGTCTCCAGCTGGAGGCCTGTGGAATGAGGCGCAAAAGTCTGCTAACAAGAAAGGTAAGTGCAGGAAAATGGTGACATTCACTTGTCAGGCTCCAGCAATACAGGAGCTATAAATTACAACTGGYTCTAAGAAAAAGCCTGGGTTTTTTTTCTTTATGTGAGGATGATGATTCTGAGTAATGACCTAAGGCAGATGTGCAAAGTTAAAAGTTGTTTAGGTGGTGAGATGAAATGCCTTGGAACGTCTCTGATACCTGTTCTGTGCCCGTGTTTGTTCCTGGACRTGTTGCTGGTGCTGTTGCTGACCAGCCGTTGGCAGTGGCTCTGGCTGGGGTGTGGTGGCAGCAGTTACTGCCAGTTACTGCCAGCCACAGTCTGCCAAAGGAACAGGATTTTGCAATGCCAGTGGGATGTGGGCTCAGGCTGAAAGGAGCAGATAACTGGCAGACAACTGATGTGTCCTGCAAGCCACCAGTTTACTTCTGGTGTACACAACGCTGCAGTTTGTGCTTGCTTGGGAAGGAAACCATAATTGTTCTTGGGACCCCTGAGAACATACAACTGTCTAGTTCAAGCATGAGGCTGGTGTGTTAAATTGGTTGTGCTCTCTGACCTTCAAGATGGCCACATCTCTACGGTCCTTTATAGAATTGGGCTGAAGATTTGAGGCCTTTATTTTTTACTTTTACCACTGAATTTTCCCTTTGTACAAAATGTGCAAAGTCACACTCCTGGAAAAATTTTTACTTCATCAGCATTAGAGGACACTTGTAAAATAAGCCTATTGAAAACCTGGTCAAATGTTGTCTGTCCACCACAAATAAATTCTCTTATGGCACATTTCTCTGTCAATATTATCTTTTCTAAATTTTAAGGCAAGCTTGTGAATTCCCTAACCTTCTCCAGGCTCCCTTCACTTCAGAAAAATCAAACCTCTGTTCCGACAAACAGTCCCTACTTCTTTTAGCCTCATTTAAGCATATTCAGCATTGATTAGTTCGCACATTTTTTTTTCCTCCAGAGCTTTTGGCTTCTTAGGCATTCAGTAATCTTCTTAGGCATTCAGTCAGGAGTTATTTTCATTCTGTGAAAACCTTGTCAGTTCTATCTACTTGAAATATTAACTGCGAGATTGCTGGGCTTTTTAAGAAAATGGAAAAATAACCTGTATGTATATTCACTAAAGAATACAAGCAAAATTATTGGTCTGAGTTGTGATTGGTTTTTGTTTGGTTGTGGTTGCATGTTTTTTGTTAAATTTTATCATGTGGTTTGTTTAAAATTATTTAAAATCTACGCAATTTAGAGGTTTTCTTATTCGGCTGTTGTAAAGTATTTGAGATACTTTTCAGTTTTCAGGCAGGAGGGTTCTATAAAAATAGGCATTAATTTAAAATTTAGATGAAGGTTGTTTTCTGCTTAAGTACTTCCCTGAAAATAAAATCCCTAAACACACCACCTCCATCAATTTAGAAATCAGTCTTGTGAATGACTTGTGTTATTTTGCACCTTATTTGAAGTTTTCCATTAACACTAAAATTCAGTTTTGTTTCTGTGTTGGCCAGATTTAAGTCTCTACTCTGTCAAGTGTCCTCCTTGTTCTGCTTCTGCAGGCTTTGCTCCCCATGCCCTTAGCTTTGGCTGGGAAAGAAATACTGTGCCTAGTAAGTGGAAAGAGCTGTCTAATAATACATCCAAGGTTGTAATTCAGGGGTGAAATAATTTGCTTCAATCAGTTTAGTTTTTACTGGAACCACTCTCTTGATCTTGTCATCAGGTGGGGCACAAGTGATAARGTGAGGAGAAAGAGGATAAACTGGAGTTTTTTGGGCAGTAGCACAGATTTCTAACCAGCTAAGTGTGGCTTTAATAATATAATTAACTTGAAAGAATGATAGCTACAATGATTTTCACTTAAAGCCTTAAATCAGGTTGATCTCTGCTGACAATATTTTGTACTTCAGAATGGATCAAGATGCATTAGATCTGTGATTGAATGCCATAGAGAGTCAAATGAGGCTGAGAAAAGAGTGGACAAGGACTTGATGGACCTTAGTGAGACTTTCTAAGTGGATGTGATGTGTTACACATGGCAACATCCTTGTAAATTTGGCTTAAGAGTATGTAATTGTCACACCATTTTGGAGTTCTGTCTACTGGCATCAATATTAGAAGCAAATAAATGAATTTTGAGGTTTGCAAATGGTTATTGAGAATAGAAGATGGTACTCTACATTGCCTTACAGGCTCAGAGAGCAAACCAAATCGATAGAGTTATTAGAATCAAAAGGACTCCCAAAAAATCCTTGGCAGATTTTCTTCGGTATTTTATTGCTAACAATTCTGAGCAATTCATGCAAGAGTGAATTTTTGTATTAAAACTAGAAAATGAAGTTTACTTAAAAATCTGTGCTTAGTCTTTTAGCTTTGCTTAATTACAGAGCTGCATTGTGAAAAATGCAAATTAAATATTCTGTATAATTGAAATTTCCTTAGTTGATAAGTACCAGGCAAATCTAGTACCTCATTCATCACTGAAAAATTGGAATAAAGAATATTTTTTTACAATCAGGCTAAGGACCAGCATCTCTGAAGAAACAGGATGTTCCTTGAACTATGGAACAGTATGACGTTTCCAGAACACCTTTCTGACTACTCTAAATTGTTAAGAAAAATAAGAGCTTTTGTTTCCTGCTTTTCATATGTGTGTATACATATATGTTGGACCGCTGCACATATATATGGAATTGTGTTGTTGTATTCATTTTTCTTTCTATCACCTTTTCCCTGATGCTTGTAAAGTGCTAGTTTGTAAACTGTTTAAATTGGCAGATATAATAGTAACAACAACAATAATAAAAMCTATTACTATTATTAACAACTGTAGTAATTCTTCTATAAATRAAGAAGGATTTTATTTAAACATACTGACTTGAGCTAGTTTAATCTGTAAGTTTTCATTTGGTGCTCTTGATTTTGTCTCCTGAAAAAAAAAAGTATTTGTGCGTGGTTTCTGTAACTACTTATACGGGTAAACAAGCAGTTACATTTTTGAATTTTATTATGTTCCTCTGAATCAGTTTTTTTGTTGTGCTTTCCTGAGTGAAGAACTCAAATCATTTTAGAAGTTATTAAATAAGAGACTTATATTGTATTGCATTTATTGTTGCATGTTAAGATGTTTATTAGTACATGTGTATTTTCCCTGGTACATGTGATTTAACTGTAATTAAATGAAACTCTATTAGTTGGCAGTGTGTTCTTCAGAGCTGCAAAACTTGCAGATGTTGTCATGAACCTATTTTTATCTGTTTGTATATTGAAGAAAACTAGTTTTTGTACCTTTTTTCTGGTTGTTATTTTCATGCAACCTTATTGTTTAACTCAGTATTTTGAATAAATTGATGTGAAGCAGTAAAATGTACTGTATTCAGTAACTAATTTAGTGCAGTGTACTTTGTTCTTGGGAGGTAGCAATGAACCTGGCTAGATAAGTGAGTTATTTTCCTTCAAAATACAACTTTTACGTTTGCTATTAATACTATAATTTTAGCCCATTAAGGTTTATTTAAGTTACAGATTAACCTCAGACTCAAGATATTTTGAATTAAAACACATACAGCTTTTTTTTAAATAATGAAAATTTGCCTTTTTCAATGTTGCATATTCTTAAGAGAGAGTTTGTTATTTTTTTAAAAAAATTATTTTGGTTTTCCTGACTGGTAGGTTTTTTATTGATGGGTGTGTTTGTCAAATATGAATGATGTCAAAATACTGACTCTGTTTTATTCATTCTTAGGTGATTTGCAAGTCAGATGCTCCTACAGGGGATGTTCTGCTTGATGAAGCTCTGAAACACATAAAAGAGACCCAGCCTCCTGAAACAGTACAAAATTGGATTGAACTGCTTAGTGGTAAGCCTTGCACATAACGCATTTGCTTTTTTTACCCAAATAAAGCTAATTATCTGGCATCACTAGAGATTRTATTGGAAGGTTTTTTGAGAGAAAATATGCAAAAAAGTTAATTYGTCTGTCCTCTAGGGTAGTCTCTTGTTGATTGTAGCCTTTAATCAAATATGAGTAACTGTTGCTTTTGACTTAACTTGGTACAGAAAGAATCTGTATGGAAGTGTCAGAGGACATCTCAGCTCAGTGGAAGAGGTGCCTTCTGATGACTCTGAAGTAAATCAGGACTGCACCCTGGAGATGTAACTGCCTTTCTCTGTGTTTGGAAATGATGGTTGKTGGAAGTTTGGAGCCTGAGTGTGTGCGCTGAGTCTTCATATCTTTCAATAAAGAAAGGAGGTGAAGAGCTCATAGCTCGCGCATAAAACTTGAGGGTGATTTGGCCATTAATCATAAAGAAAAAATAAAGTGTTAGGAGTTTTATTTTTTCATTAACTGAAGAAATGTAATAAGTATTTTTAAATGTTAGATACTTCTTGTTGATCAAAACAAAGTCTTCAAGATGAGTACTTTGCACACAGCTTTCTATGTAAAGCTAGTAAATAGTTGAGAAAGAATGAAATGTCAGTGATCATAGAATTTTGAATAGTTTTGTTTGGAAGGGACTTTTACAGGCCATCTAGTTCAGGCCCTCTGCAGTCAGCCAGGACACCTTCCACTAGACCATCCAACTGGACATTGGATGCTTCCAGGGACAAGGCACCCATCACTTCTCTGGGCAATCCATTCTGGTGTCTGATTGTGAAAAACTTCTTCCTTGTATCTAATCTCAGCCAACTCTCCTTCACTTTGAAACACGTTACTCGTGTCCCAGGCTCTGCTAAAATGTCTGACCCCATCTTTGTTGCAGTSCCTCTTTAAGCCTAGAAAGGCTGCAGCATGATTTCCTTAGAGCCTTCTCCTCTCCAGGCTGAGCTGCAGACAGAATTGATCACTAGTCTTCGTCTGTTCTCACAAAGYACATAAATGCAGCTTCCTTGGAGTAGATCAGAGCTGTACTTCATTTGTGCAAACAGCGCACGAAAAAACCCTGCACTGTTGACCCTCATTGTCAACAATGTGGCTGTGAGGTTGAGGGTAATGAGACTTGGAAGTTGCCTGTGTAAAATCTGCTACTTCTTAAAACTGATAAGCTGCAGAAATGAGCAAAATCTCTTTGCCTTTCTCTGCTTTCCTATTTTCTTTGTTCTTCCCATTCATTCTGCACCACCTTAAACAGCCTTGCACACCATTCATTCTCAGATCCTTGCCATCCCCCCTCTCCTGCTCCTTGCTGTCAGGCAGGGGGGAGACTGGACTACATATCAGGAGGGGCATGGCTGCTGTGGAGCCGTGCAGTTCAGTTCTCACTCAGCTCCCCTTCCCTCTTACAGCTGGCAAAAACAATTAATTTTTCTTGTCCCAAATACATAATTTGTGCCGACATTTCACCTCCTTTCCCAATGCAATGCACATCAAGTTAGAACTGGCTCAAAAAAGGTCAGCTAATGAATGAACTAGTGTTGTAGGTTTTCTTTGAGTTAAGCTAAGGCTTTCCTGACCCTGCTGAGCTTTGGCTCTGTGAAGATAGTTATCATCAGTGCTGTGGCTAAGGCTTGAATCAATAATTTTTACTAGCATATGTTTATTAATTACTAATTCTTGGATGGCATTAGTGTTCTTCGGTTCCCGTGGTTTAGAGATCTGTCCTTCTGAAGAAAAATATTTCAGTGGGTCTGGGTGGGGAGTTTTATTTTTATTGGTTGGTTGCTTTTGCTCTATTTTTCTTTATTTAATAAATTCATAAACTCTGTTAGAATTTTGCCTTGGGGACCAGGTCGATCCTGGAAAAAAATCTCTATCCATGCTCATTCAGTGATGCAGATTGCTGCTTGGAGTTACAGTACATGCGAGTTCAAAGCCATCATGTAAATAAATTTGTGGACATGTAAGGTGATGTTTGCTAGGCTGATGTTTATAAGGTAGCCTCTAAAGAAAGCAAAGGTAGGGAATATAGACGTTTGGACCAAAAAGTCAGGTTTCCTTCAGATGTAGCAAACATCTCTCTCCGTGTCTGCAAAGTGTCTGTGTAATTGAAGAGCTTGGTCACAAGGTGTCACCACAGCGCTGATTTTCAGCCGCATGGCAACTGCACAAAAATGTAGGAAGTAGCCTTTGCCCTGTGAAAGGTAGTAAGGAAACCACTTTTTTGTGTTTGTATGATAGTTTCATTTATGATCAAACTGGGGAATCGCATTCTGTGATGTGTAGTTGGACTTGTGTAGTTCAGGCCTGGTTGGGTTTTCTGCCTTTCAGTCTGYAGTTGGAGTCACCTCATTTCATTTGTTTGCTTATCTTGGCTGTTACTTGTATACAGTGTGTGTCACCCTCCATCACAGTGGGAGAAACCTCAAAGTCACCYGTGGCTTACTGTTGTTGTTGTTATTATTTTATGCTAACCAATAAATTTTTTAAAGTCTGTTACAGAAGTTCTCATATCATTTATGGAAAACCTCCATCTATGTAAGAAAAACTTAAAGCTGTTTGTTTTCTTGCCCCTTAAAATGCATAGTCTTTGACATCAGGAGGGGATTATGAAAAATTCTTAAGTAAGCTGGAATTAAAATTTTTAGCCTGTTAAATAAGCTCTTAAGCAAAGGTAGAATTCTCAGTGGTAAACAGTTTTAGTTGGAGCTGTTGATGCTGWTTTTGTCCTTTGTCAATTTCCTCTATGCATACAGTCACACACTCTGAAGGGCCTAGTTCTGCTGCTGTAACAAAAGGCATTAGAAGTAATTTGTATAAAAGCATTAAAGACTCTGTCTAATATGTAGTTCATGTGGGCAAACCTGTGCCACACACATTCTCACAGTGCATGGTCACTGTTTCATATGGTGGAGGCAGGAAGGGGGAGAGGAGTGGAAACCTGCRGAAGTAAAGAAATTCACTAGGTAACTGTGCATTAGCTTGTCTCTGTGGCAGAAGAAAAGCAGTAACACTTCTCCTGGCCTCTGRCATGGTAAAAGACTGTAGAAAGATGCTTARTTGTACTTTATWTTYATTGTTACTTAAATAAATTCTGCATAACTGATTGATTTTTTTATTTTACTATACAAGGTTTCTGTTTATTTTTCATATCTGTAATCAAGACATGGCTTAGTATCGTTTCAYCCAAACTGTCAGTGTACCTCAGAGCTGCTCCAAAGAGGTTCTCCTGGTCTCTGCCTCCATGGCAGGGATCAGAGAAATGCTGACAGGAGCACAGTGTCTTGTAGTCTGCTATATGATTTTGACAGCTCATTCTGCACCACASAGGGGAAAAAAAATCACTGCAGCAGTGCAGCTTAAACTTTGTCTGACTGTTGTGTGGTTTTCTTGCTRTTTTAGGTGAAACATGGAACCCACTGAAGTTGCACTACCAACTACGAAATGTCCGTGAGCGGTTAGCTAAAAATCTAGTGGAAAAAGGTGTACTGACAACAGAGAAACAGAACTTCCTTCTTTTTGACATGACCACACACCCTCTCACCAACAACAACATCAAACAGCGCCTCATCAAGAAGGTTCAGGAGGCGGTTCTTGACAAGTGGGTGAACGACCCTCACCGCATGGACAAGCGCTTGCTGGCGCTCGTGTACTTAGCCCACGCCTCAGACGTCCTGGAGAATGCTTTTGCCCCCCTCCTGGATGAGCAGTATGATTTAGCCACAAAGAGAGTGCGGCAACTCCTGGATTTAGACCCTGAGGTTGAATGTATGAAAACCAACACGAATGAGGTTCTGTGGGCTGTTGTAGCAGCTTTCACAAAGTAACTGCATTCAGACTGAAGTGTTCTCTCTTCTTTCATGTAAACCAGTTTTTTTCTCTTTTATTGACTATTCATGTTTTCTGTAATTTGTACCTTCTCACATGATGAATCGGCTTTTGTTTAATGGGAATTATAAGTGGTGTATTCCCTACTTCTCTATCTGTATACAGGATTCTGCTGGTACAAGAGACTTTCCTGTTTAAAACAACAGAAGAAGGGTGAACTGCCATATTGGCATTCCATTTCCTATTCAGTTTGAGTTACCTTAAATACTTTAATTTTTCACCTCATTGTTATTGAAGTGGTTTGTCACCAAAGCTCCATGTTGAAGTGTCTGTCATGACATTTTATACACAGATATTTTCAATTACATATAACAAAATACTTAAAAAGCAGAAATGCCATTAAGCAGCTTTATCAATAGTCCCTGTAAAATGCCCCATAAATTTTAATTTTCATGCAGGTCTCTTGTGTACTTATATTTTCATTAGAATGATAGCTGAGTCATAAGGCTACTATAGAAAGGTCCAATTGTTTCATAAACCAGTTTTGGGAGGGGATACATTCCATTATATTGTGTATATATAGTTCAAATTGTATATTAACAACTGCCCCATCTTAGTATTTTGCAAGATCTACTTACTTGTACACCTGGTGCCCCTTATTTGCTGTCAGCCATTGTCATCTGATGCAAAGAAAGGCCTCCTGCAGAGGTGCTGTGTGTGAAAGCTGTTTGTTTCCAGAGTCTCTGGAGTTTGCCATCCAGGTATTCTCAGTCTATGCATTGCCTTTGAAAATTAGTGAATGGAAAGAGACTGCATTCTATCATTGGTACTTTTTTCTTTCCCTCCACTTCTGTATGGAAAAGACTCATGACCAGTACAATTCTTGAGTGCAGTTTTTGGTTTGTACACAAATTAATGTTTGTCTCTTAAACCTTGAACTATTTTACACTTCAAAAACAAAAAGTCAGTCCTAGCAGGTGTTGCATGTAAATGGTTAGCAAGTAATGGCAGCAGTTCAGAGAATTCAGATTTCTGTAATGGGATGCTCTGCTGTATTTTAATTTTTATATATACAATTATGCTGATTAGCACACTATTGTAAAAAAACCCAAAACCTATATAAAACCCTGGCTTTTTAAAATTTATTGCCTCTTTGCCGCTGCTTGTTATTTCCCATTGATTTCACAGTGTAAATATTATGCATTGAAAAAATTAAGCATTGATTTCTATACTTTTTTCATCATACCAATGCAGATTTATAGTGGGGCTTACAGGTGTTTAGAAATTTTTTGGTTAATATTCAGAACAAGAATACTAGATGGTGTATAACTGTAGAGTTGAAATTTAAGAGATCCCTTAATCTGTATACTAGCTTTTTACCTACCGTAAATAAACTATGATCTTGAAAGTGCCTGAAACAGAGTAAGCATGTCACTTATACTTTTTTGTTGCTAATTAGAAAGATTTTATTGCCTAACTGAAAGCTTTAGTTTATATCCTTCTTATTAGAAAGGGAGAATTTATATTAAGTAGTTTAAACTGACTTAATCAGTGATGTTGCTCAGATCTGCAGGATTCATTGCTGGGACAGGCTGAATTAATTTGGGGAGTGTGAAACWGTGCCTGCCCTAGGTAGACCTCTTCAGTCTTGAGCACAGCTCTACAGCCTCATCTGTGACTGGACTTCCAATTTTGCACTTCATTTTCAATCATTGAGATGCTTAAGTAGTTGACTTTAAAATGCAACTTAAATTCATCGTACCTCTAGAACCTTTTTTAAGAAAGGTTTTTAAAAATATGGTCCTTGACATTTAATGACACACTCTTCTTTCAGTTCTTAATGCTATTTCTTTAGACAAATGAAATTAAAAGTATATTGTAAAGTATTTCAAACTCTGGTTTACAAATAAAAAGACAAACAGTGTTCTCTCACTTGTAAGATGCTATGTTGAAAACTTTGAGTGGCTTGGGCATGAACTTGGGACGTCATCTTTTAAACATTTCAAGCTGTGATTGCTTTTAAGTGGAAGGAAAATGAAAATTGCTGTGTTGCTCTTATATTTGACAGCTTATGGAATACTTTCTGTATACTTGGTAGTAGATGCAGCTCACAGCTTTCATTGTCTCTCTCATGTGATCCGTTTTCTCATTTTCTGTTGCTCTTTGAGAGGAGGAGAAAGTAATTAGGCAGAAAGGTCAGAAAAATGGTGGAGTGTGCAGGAGCAAGTTATGTGCTCAAAACTTTTTAAATGGCTTTGAAAATCTGAGCTTCTTGAAGCATGCTTCAGACTGAAAGTATCCTTCACAGTCCTTTTTCTGGCCTCTCTTCATCCTGTGAGTATTTTCCATTTTCTTGCTGGTTTCATGTTTGGTTGTCGGGGATATTGGAGTTTTATCACCCTTAGGGTCTACATGGTTTAGAAGAAATCTATGGCTTAGAATCCTTTTTTAATCCCCCCTTGAAAGATTATTTGGGGTTTTGTGGTTTTTGTTTGGTTGGTTGGGTTTTTTTTTCCCCCACACAGAGGATAATTGCACACGGTATTTATCAGCTTTATTTTGCTTAGATAGGACCTCTGACYATGATGGGGAGAGTCTGTGCTGGACATGTCAAAGAAATTGGATGTGAGTGAGGAAGGGTTTGGGAAGAACAACAGTGTCTTTTGCTAGACCATCTGGTGTAAGCCTGGATGTGCAGGGGAGATAGATGAGGTTTTGGAGTCCTGAGTCCTAAAATTGTGCTTCAAAAAGCCCAAAACCTCCTGGAAGGTAAGTTTGGTAGGTTAACAGGAACTGATTTGTCTGACATCGTTGCCTTTGTTGATATTTCAGGTTTTAAAAAATGGTTAAGCATGGGAGACTGTGTTGATGAGATTCAGGTCCCCTTCTACCTGTGGGCTGCTACTGCAGCTCWTGGAGACCTGCCTGGTTTCCAGACAGTTCTGTCTACTCCAAACCCTTGGCTCTCAGTGGCTGCTTCAAGTGAAGACTCTTACCCAAAGCCTGAACTTGAACACGTGCCTCAAGGAACAGCATGTATTATTCAGGGACACATTCTTATAAAACAAACTTTCAAGTCAAAACCAGGATTTTGAAAGTTAAATCACCAAGTAGTGTATACACACACACACACAGACAGACACACACACACATATTTTCACAGTCCTTGAGATTGACATTGTACTCTCCTGTGTTTCTAGAGCTGGCATTACAGTGCTGTTGCATGGACTGGTAGTGAAACGTGTGTACCATAAATGATGCTTTTGAGGCAAAATTTGCATAAGTGGCGGTAAAAGGCTGCTGACTGTGTGCTCGTGTGTTCATGCCCATTTCTCCTACAAGGTGAAGATTTGTATTAACTGATGTGTTCTCTGTGAACTGGACTGAATCTGTACTGTAACAAAATAAAGCACTCTTTCATGCTATCAGCTGCAGGTGGTTACTGCGTATCACATGCATGCAATACCTAAAGGATATATTTTTTCATTTGCTCAGTAATTTCCAGTTTTTCCTCAGGCTGCATTATTCACCAGTTTGAGAAACAACTTTTTTTAAAGGTTTTCATCAAAGCCTTAGCTCTCCTTCAGCTGGACTCTAGGCAGTTCAGGCAGCCAAATTCTGTTATGTCCCAGTTATCCCTATTGTCCACCTTTTTCTGTGGAGGGGRGGTTTCCAGCTTCAGAGAAGTGTGAATTTTTTTATAAAGTAATTTATTTTTGAAAAGAATTTTGGGGAAAGTTTACTYTGTGGAAATGCTTAATGCATTTAACAATTTAATTACTTAGGAAATGTGACGCTGTCAGGTGCTTTGTAAGTGTTAAATATAAAGTGAGRTCTCAGGTGTGTGTATGGGGTGACTGCCTTGGGGCAGTGGTTGGGGAAGAAGCCTGGTCAAAGCTGCTGTCCATGTTAATCTCTGAATAAGGTCTGGAGTTTCTTCACAGTGGGTCTTGCTTTCTCCTGCCCACAGAGCAGCAGCATGAAGCCTGTGGAAAGCTGATGGTAAGAAATGTCTTCTGACCCTGAAGAAAGCTGCTGTRGAAACACAGGAAAACCAGGACAGCAGACAAAACTAGGGAAAAAAATGCTGATAAATAGGAGCCTTTGGCTTTCCCCCTAACCTCCACCTTTYTGTACTTCCAGATAATCTGCTGTTTCAACTTTTTTCTCCCCTGACTCTGGGCTCTGGTTTTTGTTTCTTGTCTTGTTACTTGGTGACTTCAGCAACAGTGTGGCCAGAAGGACCAGGGCAGTGATTGTCCCCCTGTACTTGGCGCTGGTGAGGCCACACCTGGAGTTCTGTGTCCAGTTCTGGGCCCCTCAATGTGGGAACATTTGAGGTGCTGGAGTGTGTCCAGAGGAGGGGAACACAGCTGGGGAAGCGTCTGGGACGTAAATTTTGTGAGGAGCAGCTGAGGGAGCTGGAGATGTTTATCCTGGAGAAAAGGAGGCTCAAAGGGACCTTGTCACTCTCTGCATCTCCCTGAAAGGAGAGTGTAGTCAGGTGGGCCTCAGGCTCTTCTCCCAGGGAAAARGTGACAGGGCAAGGGGAAATTGCCCTCAAGTTGTGCCACAGGAGGTTCAAGTTGGACATTGGGAAGAATTTTTTTATTGAAAGGGTGGTTAAGTGCTGGAATGGGATGCCTGGGGAGGTGGTGGAGTCACCATTCCTGGAAGTTTTCAAGAAACAACTGGATGTGGCACTTAGTCCTGTGTTTTAGGTTCATAGTGAGTTGCAAGCTCATTGGTGTGCGTTAGTACTGGAGCCTTAGGCAGAGGCCTGTTGGTTAGGGCATATAGCTGTTAACTATAGTATCATGGGATCAAAGCCCATCTGTCTAGTAAATTGGAAGGTCCTAGCCTAATTAAAGCACYTGAGTTGATTCCCCATCAAAGCCTCAAGGAACCTCCTCTTTTTCAGCAAATGGGTTTGTCAAAAGTAGCTGCCTTGATAGCTGAACTGAAGCAGCTGGTGGCCTGCTACAACTCGTAACACCTGGTTTGTAAAGGTGAGTACAACCTGGCGCTAATTTACCTTGAAACTTCTCTTTGCCAGCTTCTAAAGCAAGTTATAGTGCGTACAGCATGGAGAACTTGCAGCTGAGGGTGATGATTTTACTGGTTCTCTAATATAAGTAGATTTTGTGAGCCAGTGCTTCAAGGACTTGTTGTCTCTCACTCAAGCTTTTCCAACAGTGAGAGTATTCTATACAACAGTAATTTTCTCTTTTGGGCTCTCTGCTTTGTTAAAAGAGTTGAATTTGTGCTGTAGGTCAAAGAAGCAGCTCTGTTTGGATATTTATTTTCCCAAAGGTGTAGACACACATTATTTACAAGGTTTCTTTATGTGTATATTATGTGATTAAAAGGGATGAGTGGGAGAAGAAAAAGGTATAATTACACTAACAGTGTGATGGAATGAGCCATTTCTGTGGCACAATGTACTAAAATGTTTTGGTCTTTCATTTGTTTTCTTGATTACCAATTCATCATTCAGTTAATTCTCATCTAGTGCATCTGGTATCTGCTCAAAAGGTTTTGCCATCATCTAATGCATTAGTCCTTCAAGATTTGTGTTCTGCTGCCCCTTTCTTTTTTACATTTATTYAAATCTTGGCTTTTTGTCCCTTTGACATGGGATTGATCTTGAAGGTAGATGTTAAAGAAAACTTTGGTAGTTGTAAAGTGCAATGACAGGCAGTTAATAAGCTTTCTTCACTACAGCCAGGGCATCTTTATAGGTCCTTCTTCATTTCCTGACTGTTCARTTGAAACCAAATCATGTCTCAACCAGTTTTTGGAATCCTGCTTTGACTCCTTAAACTTCTCAGGACTTCAGACACTTCTGAAAAATACAATTTAAGTCATGAATAGGTTTTGCAGGACTAAACAGAACAACTTCTAYGCACTATTAAAAATCTCAAACCTTGTGTTTTCAGAGAACTTGCAGAAGAAATTTATCAAAGCCAGATCATTCTTCCAAGCAGGAATCTTATGGTAACCCACCCAGCAGTGTCAGTAAGCGAAGTCCTTGGCAGAGAAGTCACACTGTTGCCTGAACAAAAACTGGTCCAAGGGAGCTTCCTGTCCTGGAAAGATTTGGGATTCCTCTGGTCATTACCCTTCCTCAGTGTTCCTAAGATCTTGCATGGATACATGCTTCATTTCTCTTCACTCCCAGTGCATTTGGTGTTGGCTGTGGGTCAGAGGCTGGGARCACTCTCTCAGGTGATGTGGGAGCTGGTCTCCATCCAGGCATGCCATGAGCTTCACAGCCATGGCAGACCTGAGCATCCTCCCCTGGAGCCTGCTCCCGCAGCWGTCCCACTCTGTGTGCCAGGGAGACCTCTGCGGTGGGGGATTTATCCTGGAGCCCAGCAGAGGAGGCAGGGGAGCTGTGCAGTGAGAGTCTGGCTGTGCCCACCAGTGAATGTRCTGCAGATGTGTCTGGGGCTGCGCCTGTGCCTGCGTGGGAGGGAGCAGCAGCTGCTCACCAAGGTCCCACTCAGCCCGGAAAGCGCCGCGCCACGCGGGCGAGCRGCTCTGCTTGAAACCAGGGAGTGCACGTGACCTTCCTCAAGCTGGAATACGTACAAATAAAACAGGCCTGAAATAAAATGCAATTATAAACACATAATAACAGCTGGGGTCTGTTTGTTGGATACGTTGCAAACAGGAAATGGAGCTAAATTCGCTGCATTAGTAGATGCCTCACTGCAAGGATGTTGCCTGATGTTAGGCTCTAGCTATGGAGAGCTTCCTTCTGAGATCCACTTGAAGATTTGCGCACATTTTAATATACCCAAATCTGAGATGCTCATCAAAAAAACATCAGAATGTACAAGCAGTACTGATATGCAAAGAAATTTGCACACAGCATTTATAGACATTTGAACCACCTCCTAGCATTATCTTTTAAATGGAGACRTAGTTGTCTTTTGATTGTACTGAAATATCCTTTTTTTAAAATTTTAAGTTTTTTCTTCTYGGACAGGACTTTCTGCCAAGATCACATATGGCTGACAGTCAGCACAAGGGTTAAGGATTTGTGAGCCACACACAGCAGAGATGTCTGGCACATTTTCAATTTCTCTGCACAGTGATAGAGAGAAGCAGCAGCCTTAATTGAAGTATGTCCTCTGAAGGTAATTGCTTCAGAGATAACTAGAGGTACAAGCAGTTTGGTGACTATGCTCCTCTTAGTGTGTCTTGCAGGCTCTGTTCATCAGCAGCACAGAAAGGAGTTCAGAAACCCTGTGGGGTTGCAGTAATGAAAGAGGTTTAGTTCTGCTTGGTCCTCAGCTCTTCACTTATATAGTCAAATGAGTCCCAGCTCTCCCACGTCAATGTCTCTGAGCTGCCCAGGGCTCTGCAGATTTGCCACTTGCCTGTTTCAGATCTGCAGCCAACTGTCAAGGCTGCCGTGGGAGCTGCTCTGCTCCCAGGCTCTTCGTCTTTCCAAGACTAGGGGCCTCATGTGCTTGGGCTTCCTTCTCTCAGCCCTGGGGACCTGTCAGGTTCACAAGGCAGCACCACGTGTGGTGTTCCCAGATAAGGCGGCCCACAGTGAGCACTGTGAGTCTGAAAGTGAGGGAGACAACCAAGTGGCATGAGAGATGAGGAAACGTTGATGTGTGCTTTCCTCTGCCTGCCCCAGAGCTCAGGGTGTGCCCCAAGAGTTTGGGATGGAGGCAGGCAGCCAGCATCAGGGACTGCTCAGGGAGGTTGGRTGTACAGATCCATACAGCTGGATGGGATTCACCCCGAGGAGCTGACAGTGATGGACAGATTCAGCTGGGAATAACCAGAGTGACTCAGAGAAGACCTTGGGGACTGGGCCAGTGTTGTGCCTGTCTTTGAGGTGGAGAGCAAGATACGGTCAGCCTTGTCTTGAATCCTGTGGGGGTGCAGGAAATGCTGCCTCTTGTGGCTACTCCAAAAATGTAATAGGGCAGGAAAGCACTAGGGAATGGTCCAAGATTCATTAAATCCAACTTGGCCTGACTGAYAAAATTACCTTTTGTGATGAAATGCCTCCTGTGGGGACTGTGGGGGGGGAGTATCAATGGATGTTTGGCTTCAGAGAGGCTTTCAACACCATCTCATCATTTTTGGGAAAGAAGTTGTGGAAGAGCTTATCAACGTTAGCAATACCATGTGAGGTGTGGCTTGGGGTCCCCTGGTTCAGAAAGAAAGTTGAGGAAATAAGGTCCAGCAAGGGACAGTCRGGATAATCCGGGGCCTGGGGGACATAGTTACAAGAAGAGGTAGAAAGAGCTGGGATATTTTAATCTAGGGAAGAGAAGGACTAGGGGTYCACAGTACTTGGTAGGGGAGTTACAAAACTAGCAGGCATCAACTCATCTCAGTAGCAGCAGATAATACCCCAGCGGGTGATAACATCAAGCTGCACTTTYGGAGTTTCAGACTGAACTTCAGGAAAGTTTTTTCCCTGGGAGGGTGCTACAGCCCTGAAATAGACTAACCAGAGGTGCTGTGGTAGCTCCGTCCTTGGAGGTCTTGTGCACTGGTCTAGACAAAGCCACAGCTGACCGGATCCAGTGTTGGCAAAAACCCTTCTCCAAGTGGGAGGTTGAGCTGGACGACCTCCAAAGGTCCTTCTCAGCTAATATTTCTGTAATCGTGTGATCAGTTTCATTGCTTGGACTGTGGCTGCTAAATTGGATATTCCAACAAGCTTCCTGCTCAAAAGGTTGGTCAAATAGCAGGGAAACAGAGGGTGGTCTGCTCGTTTTCTTTAGGCAGCAGAAATTCAGCCCTCACAATATTATTCAGCTTTGTCCTGAATGCCCCAAATTTTCATATGTGCCAGAAGCTTTCCTCAGTTCTTTCATGGACTGGATTTAGATGCAGATTTTTAATGTCTAATTTGACAGATAAACTGGAGTTATTGCCAGCCAAACCGCCACAATCARTACTTCTTTTGCACGATGGTGACAGCATCAGGCAGATAATGCAATGCACCAACAGGTCTCATCCAGGCAGCAAACCCCAAGGAAGGCACCTGCCTGTAGTTTGGCATGAGGTATGTGGGGAGAGGCAGAAATGCAGCACCTCTGCCCACRACTGTCAGAAGAATAGCAGAGCTGAGAAGTTTTTTGAGCTTTTGCAATGTCCTTCAAGTCCATGTGTGTTGTTAATAGTTATTTTCACTCCTTCATGAAGAAAACCCTTGTTGTGGATACTTCTGTTAAATAAAGGGAGGTGAGAAACTATTTTTCAAAACATGAATTTATGGGATATTTTCAGCAAATACATACACCTGTTGCTTTCTTCAAAGACGGGATAGCATATCTGCACTGGTGAAATCTGCCTTTCCTAATTAATGCACATTCATTTCTATGAATGAATATCAAGGAATTTAGTGATGTAGCATGAACTTGTATTCCCTGCAGGGATCACTCCTGCTGTACTGCTCTGCACAGTAAGAGACTCTTTCATTTACAGCATAATGTTCAGCATAGGTTCATGTAGTCTCCTGTTTTTCAATTCAACATCATTTAAGTCCAATAAGCAAATTGCCACCTCTGTCCAGCCTGCCTCAGGAAGAGAGAAATTCTAATGCCACTTCAGAAATTAGCAGCCAGAGCACCTGTCCTAACAAATGGTTATTATTCCTGATAAGGAGAAGCATCAGCCAGGATCGCTTACACTCAATCAAAAACAACAACAGAAGAGTTAAAAAGCAAACTCAGCTGCAATTCTGGTTTGCTAAACAGTTGTACTCATATCATAAATTGTGGTAATTGTTTTTTAATTAAATCAAGTGTGCACATAGCTATATAATTAAAAAGCATGTAGGCGTTCCAGATTTCTTTAGAAGCTACCCATCACTTTCAGTCTTGCTGTCTGCTTTAAGCCACAGGGCATGTGAACCAACTTTTTTGAATCTTTGGGAAAAGGAAGGGGAAGTTTTAAAACAGGTGCTCCAAGTTTTCAAAAAGAGTGTTTTGCAGCAGCCACTGGAAACTGGATCGCTGGGTACATAGTGGGATGTGCCAGAAACAGGATGGAACAGAAGGGAAGGGGTAGAGCTTTGAACTGAACTCACTGGAAGCACAGGCTGACCCCAGTGCCCAGGGAAATCAGTGGCTCTGAAAGCATTTGTTGCCTTTGGGAGGCAGTTTGTTCTGTGACTGTAAAAATGTTACACCATGACAATTCTTGTTCTTGTTGCCTCTATTTTTAAGTGATTGTAAAAATGTTATATTGGTTCAATTCTTGTCCTTGTCGTCTCTGTTTATGTGGATGTGATGTCTCCAGCTTTTATCACAGGACAGACCACGTGGATGTTTCAGTAAACACAAAACATTTAGGTTTCTGCGTTCTCTAATGCATGAGCTGAACTTCTCAAGTTTTTACATAAAATGCACCTTACTTAGGTGCCTCTTACTTCTGGGACTGAAGGGACAATTCTTAGTCTCTGCTCTGTGTTCTCTCTAAATGAGTCACTTTGCTTTCTTGTTAGCTTTCCTTCGTGAACTGCTGTATCACATGGTTCCTAAAAACCCTACCCAAACCAAAGTAAAATGCACAGTATTCCACACAAGTCAGGTATTCCAAGTTGTAAAGAGTCACTACATATCTACATCATCACTTGACATGCTCTGAGATGGATAAGCCTCTCCTTGAAGCTCCAGGATCTTGTGCCATGGCTGTTAAGAATGTTACTTTGAAGGTGAGGAGAGACTGTCAGTAAATCAAGTCCCATCTCCTCACCAAAATCTGTATCTGTTACCCACTGTGTATCATGGGTTTTGGCTACATCAGATTTTCTGGTGAGACATCCTGCCATGATGGAAGGAGATGTCAGGAGAGTGAGAGCCTTACACTTCTTTTTCATGCTTCACTAACTTCATTTGGATGAGATTATTGTGGTGCTGATACTGTGCAAGGGCTCTACATTTCCACGGCAAGTATCCTGACTGTAACTTCCAGTTATTAAAATGAAGTAAATTCAGAACTTCTTCAAAGACAGACTGAAGTGCTTAAGAACATGTCTGTGCAGAAGAGCACACACATTCTCCTGGCACAATTATACCAGTAAAATAAAGTGCTAGGCACCAACACAGCTCCCCACAAGGGCACTGTTGTTTTGGGGTAGAAATAGGCTTTCTTTTCCTTTTCTTTTAAACTCCTTCCAAAGGGATCTTGGAAGCTCTCCCAGGGCTTTCTCCTGCCTAGGGGAAGATTTGGAGGTAGGTGAGGAGCACCTGAGCCTTTGCCATGGCTTCGCCCCAAATACCACACGTAAATCTGGAGATGCCTTGGGTCCATGATCCTCTTGGATGTGGGACATGAGTTTTCACAAGGGCTGACAAAAGTTCATGACAGTTCCTGCCACTAGTTATCCTTCTAGAAAAGCCCAGCACCCCAACACCTGCTGGCACCCCACTTCACTGTCACAGCCCATGAGACACACAAGTTGAACACTTTTACAACCACTTATACAGAAGAGCTGTTTCTGATTTATACCTCAAAGATAGTTGCCTCAGAGGTTGGTTTAGGTTGTTGGGTTGTGGGGTGGGTTTTTTGGGGTTTTTTTTTTGGGGTTTTTTTGGGTTTTTTTTGAGGTAAGTTAAGAGCAACAGGAATATAAAGGCATGAAAGTTCACTAGAGCCTGTTCCAGCCTGTAAGTGGGTCACAAGACACAAGCGCTGAGTGAAATAACACCCACACAAATCAAATAAAAGAGTAGCTAACCTGTATTTAAAAAGAATAATCTTTCTGGATTCCTTAGTCATAGATGTCTTACCCATGAAAAATTCAACACGCCAAGCACTTAGTGGAGAGCCAGCCACAGAGTATGCCTCCAAACCCAGGTAGAAAATTATCAGACTGACATTAGTAGTTAAATCACCTCCTCCCAATGCTCCAGGGACCTGGAATGCATGCAGTTTCCATCAGAAATAATGAAATTCATGAGTGTGAACCTTGGAAGTGGCGCCTAGTGAGAGCTTTATGGGAGAAAATCTTACCAGAGTATCTCATTTGGAAGTTGGCCTCAAGAGAAAACAAAAAGAAAAATTCAACAAACAAACAAAGCACCTGAATAATGAGAGAGCAGGTAGCTCTGCACAAATCCCTGCATGGACACCTGCTGACATTGCTGAAAGAAGGATGTTGCTGTGGAGAGCCCCGAGCTGAGCGGGGTTATCATCCAAGTGGCTCTGAGAGCCTGCACTGAGGTTTTATCTCTGCTGCTGGCAATTACAGCACAGGCCCAACCAGCCCCACCGTTGGCTGTAATTACCATGGAAGGTTTGCGTTCCGGTGGCTGTGTCTGGCTGCTGGGAGGCTGTGGGCAGACACAGCCATGGGTATATGGGGCTGGGCAGCGCTGCAGGGATGAGGCTTGTCCCCGGGCAGCCCTGCAGGAGCAGGGCTCCAGTGAGGAGGATGCCTGCTGGAACTCTGACTCCTGGCGCTCCAACAGGAATGCCTGCTGGAACTCTGACTCCTGGTGCTCCAACACCTACCTGGGAAGGGGGACATGGGAGCACAATCCCGAATGCCTGGAGGGGCTGGCTAATAAGCCAACAGATCCCTCAGCCTGCTCCTTGCTGGGCTGGCAGCCAGGAAGGTCCCCCGTGTGTGGGCCAGGCCTTGGGCCCGCTCTGGCCTATCCATCCCGATGTGTTTCCATCRGTSTGTTTGCATCCCGGGGGTGTTTCCATCGGTGTGTTTGCATCCYGGGGGTGTTTCCATCGGTGTGTTTGCATCCCGGGGGTGTTTCCATCGGTGTGTTTCCATCGGTGTGTTTGCATCCCGGTGTGTTTCCATCGGTGTTTGCTCGGCTGCGCTGCCCAGGGCCAGGGCCAGGCCCGGCCTGCCTCCGGCTGCTTTGCACAGCTGCTGGGCTGGGCTCCCCTGGGCTGCTGCTCTGGGTTTTTACCCACAGAAACCAGATCGA
Organism: Cardinalis cardinalis; assembly: GCA_014549065.1. Classification (NCBI taxonomy): domain Eukaryota; kingdom Metazoa; phylum Chordata; class Aves; order Passeriformes; family Cardinalidae; genus Cardinalis; species Cardinalis cardinalis. Next base: position 1,593,203 of record JACDOX010000120.1, read on the forward strand.
GCCACAGTCTCTGGCTGCCACACCAGGCTGAGGTGAGCTSCCCTGCCAAATCAGTCATGGTTTCTCTGGGCAGATCTGCCCAGCTCCTGTTTGCCCGTGGATGAAGGGCAGCGGCCGCGGGAGGTGAATCAGAGCCATGAGTCACTCGGTTTAAACTTACCTCTGCTTCTCTGCTGGGAATCGGAGATAACTGCAGATAATGCAGTTACTCTCCAGCTCTGGGCTTGCCTTCTCATCGTCCTGTGCTTTCATGGTGAAAGGGAAGAGAGCAGGGCATTTCTCCTCCTGCACAATCACATGGTACCCAGACGTGTCTACAGACTTCTGGCCCCCCATCAGCAATATCTCTGGTTTATTTTTTTAAAATTCACACTAAGGACCAGAATGGGATAGTTTCACGGCAAAAATGGTAACAGCTCACATATAAGACAGCAGGAATGTAAGGCTGTTCGCACCTACCATAATGATCTGCAYGCAGTGTCCTGGCAGCAGCAATGGGCCCTCCTCAGACAGGTGGTTTTCCCCAGCTATTCAAGCCTGAGTTTCAATGTGCCCTGATGCAGCAGCCCATGAGCAAAACAAGGCAAGAGGCTCTGTCCCTGCAGCACCGAGTCCAGAGCCCACCACACTGATGGTATAAATGACCAGGGTACAGACTGGCTAAGGTGAGGATTCTGGGTAGCTGAATTCTGGGGCATCAGAGAGAAATCCAACAGCACACCACAGAAATGTTTGCTGTATTTGTAATGATAGCCTCGTGTTTGTCAATCAGTTTACAGTCAATGCTTTCATGGTCCCACAGTTCACGAATGATGGTTGACTCCAGAAGTGCAATTAGTGGGGCTTTTCTTATCAAGCTGTAGTTCAGCTGTTTTTGGATGATGATGAGAACAAAAAATATTTTTATTACCCATAAATACAGACCCTAAAATCTGTGGGAAGTTCCCTTTACCCTTGAAAACCCACTTTAGAAAGAAAACTAAAACTCCTGACCTTGAAATAGCTTCTTGATTCTAAAAGCAGCACATCTAGCTGCCTGTTACAGACATTAATCACTGCCGTATTTTTCACAGCATGTAAAATTTAAGTAATAGAATCACTGTCCCCATTGCCATTCTTGCAACTAAAAGCTGATAAATAGAAGCACTGACCTCAGCTGGTTGATTTAACCTGATGAGTCATGGTCTTGAGGCCACATATGCTTCCTCTCCTCCGCTAATATTCTTCTTCCTATTTATTTTCTAAAGTGTGCTGGCATGCTGCGTACCATAGAATAGCTTCTCTAATGGGCAATTCCAGAAATAGAAATATCCCACTGGTTCCCTCTCCTTTGTCAGGGCTTCACAGTCTTCACTTAGTCTACACAGAGCTGCAGCAGCTCAAAGAAATGCCAGCAGAAACAGAGGATGGGCAGAGCTCAGCTGTTGAGCAGTGAATTCCTATTGAAGTTCTCTGTCTGAGAAGCAACCTGGCATATTCTTCCTTTTTGCATTACAGGGAGCTCAGCTGTAGASAAAAGTGAAGCAGATGTGGGCTCCTCCACTTCAGCTGGGAAGCCTTGTACCTGCCACAGCAGGTGGGTTCTGCCCCCAGCAATAGCTTTGGTGTTGCTCTCAATGAGATTTTTCTCTGCAAAAGTCTCACTTTTTCATCACAGCTGAACAAGAGTTCTGAATCACAGTTGGGTTGGCATTTCAGTCAGGATGGTGGCCCACAGCAGGCTCCTTGCCTTGGTGCCTTGTCCTCTATGCCTGGGCACCATGCAGAAATGCAGAGCAGAAAACCCTTATTGATCTTCTAGACAGATGTGGTTTGCAGCTCTGTGACTTTGGAAGTTAACACTCACAGGTACAATATTTAATGACTGGTTGTGGCACTTGGTGCTTGGTTGGGGTGACGGTGTTTGCCAAAGTGYGGCTTTGATAGCACTGGGGGTCTTCACACCCTAATGATTCTGTGGTGCTGGGAAGGAATGCCGGCTGTCCTCATCACCTGTGGTGACCTAAGCTGGTGAACCATGGTCCTGGGGCCGTGTGTGCTTTCCCTACCACCATCCAGATGGGTACAGGCAGGGGTGACTGTACTGGAAGAGGATGAGATGAGGCTGGGCAGATACGTGTGCTCAGCACCCCCAGTCACACAGGAGTCCCATAAATAGCAGACAGGATGCCAGGCCAGGAGGGGATGTAAAGGTCTCTGGCACCTTACATCTTGGGCTAGGGAGGAATATAAAAGTGACTGATGGAAGTTGTCAGAAGTAGGTCCACCAGTATGTAATCTGGCACCGTCAGAAATGGCACTTGCTCAAGGACCTTCCACCAGCCCTGTAATTACAACCTCAAAAAGACTGCAATCAATATCATTTTCAAAAGTTGTATCTGTACCCAGACATGGCCCACGGTCCAGTGGTCTCCATGCAGACAGGAACCTGTCTGGTTTGTAGACAGAAACTTGGCAGAGCCCAGGCTGTCACACAAGACCCCAGAGGCCAAGGCTTTCACAGCCTGTAGGTGTTCCCAAGCAGGCCTGGCCCCTTGAAACAAAGACCTGATAGGAACTATTTCTCTGCTGGCCTCCAACTGGGAGACAAAGTGAGAGGCAGGAGGCTCCTGTGCCTCTGCCCCATTCCCAGCTTGCAGACTGGCTACATGGGACATAACCTGGGAGTTACCAACCCGTTGCTGTGCTGCCTTTTCCTCCCCTGTGGGCAGATCTGTGGTGCTGCAGCTCCTAAAGGAGTGGAGCAGGAGCAGGTGCTCGCTGAGCTGTGCTGTGCASGTGGGGAGTGATGGCTTTGCACCTGGGTGTTCCTGGATCCCTTTGGCACCAGGTACTTGCTCAGATTGACATTGGCAAGGAAGGCTTAAAAAAAAAAATAAAAAAAATGAGCTGATGCAAGACCTTTGGCTGCCTGCATAACAGCCACTTGGATCACACAAGTGTCACTCAGACCCCTTTGATACTCWTGGTGTTTATGGCACTTACGCTCCTTTACTCCAAGCAAATTAACTCAAAATCAATCTAAGCCTTCCATTAAACCTGGCAGATTCATGATAAGGAGAAGGCTCGTTCATTTCCCACTCTAAGAAAGAAATAGGCATATAAACATCTTTTGTGCTGATTCATTTTCATGTGGGAATTCACCAGGCTGGAGAGCCTAACACGCTGCTGATTCTGGCCCACTGCTGGACCCGTCTCTGTTCAGGCATATCTTCACTCCTCCCTTCTCTAGATGGTAATTCTCTGCCTTCTGACTCTTTAATGTCACTGAAATGGGATTTGTATGGGGGATATTTAGCAATATTGCATTAGTATTTGACATTTCATCTCTTGGAAGTTTTTTGATGACGTTATTTGCAAGGACATTTTTCATCACTGTAAATTGCACTCCTTCAGGAGCAGTGTAGCAGTTTAATTTTCTAGGTCTGTCTTTTTGTCTCTTCCTCTCTATCAGGATTTCTGCAGATTTATTTGATTCACAGGTCCTTTGGATTTCTTGTGCTTGTTACAACGCACCTGTGTCCCAATGGCACCGAAAAACATTTATTTGAAGTAACAGCTCTGGCTTGCAGGGCTTTGGATATGATACAAAAATAGAACTGTATAGAAAACATTTTTTATTAACTTTTTGAGAATGCTAGACCCCAGGTAGTTCAAGCTGAATAACAATATGTTTGACCCAAAAAAGGGAAACCAAATATTGGTTGCTAGAAATGACCACTGAGGGAAGATCTGGGAGCTCTGAGATATTTTTGCTGCTTCACAGGTCTCTCTATCATATGCTCTGAGGACTACAGAATTCAAACATGCAGTTTTTTTCATTAGCCAGTTAGTATTTTGCTAGCTTTGGATCTCTCTTTCCCCCCCCCACCCTGTGTTTATTTTTAGGGATTTTGTTTGTTTGTTTATTTTAACAATGATGTAGAGTAAATACAAAAGCAAAATGCTACAGTGCAAATGCCTCAATGAAAAGATATTCACAAAGGTTGCTGTGGCTATGCAATGGGAGTCTGATAAATACCAATGCAGCCCAGGCAGTTAGTGATATTCTTGCTCTTCTGGGTGTTTTTTATTATGTTTCTTTCCCAGAAAAGTTTTGTGATGAAGGATTTCTAACTGTAACAAATGAAATTTGGGGACAAACCTGTAGGAACAAAAAATAGAAACAAAAAAGGATGCTGCATATATTATAATGTTAAAAACTGACAGATTAAACTAAAAAATCTCTTGAGAATATTGAACATCTATATGCAGTATTACAGAGACCTTCCTGATCCACTAAGACATTCTGATAGTGCACCTAATTTCTGCCTTACCCTCATTTAACAAGATGATTTTTCCTTTCTTCAGCACTTTATATCTGAGATTCCAAATGCCTTGGACAGGCATCTGCCATATGGACCCTGGAGATGAAGATGTAATTTTTTGTCCTTATTTGACATGGTAGAATATGAAGACATTTAGATATGGAGAACTCAAAAAAACCTGTTGAGTGAGAGCTGCCTTTGGAAATGGTACATCCCTTTCAGAGCTGCTTGAATTTCCAGAAAAATCACTGCTGTTATGAGCAAAAGCTTTAAAATATCTCTTCCTTTCTTATCTTTCTTATTTTTTTCCAAGTTTAGAAAAATAGTTACTGGCAGATGGCCTGTAGTGCTCAGCACTCATTCAAACAGCACTGAAATATTAGGAATTTCTATCCGTGTGTCCAGGCACACAGAGAYCCACATACACAAGCAGAGACAACTCTAAGCTGGGTTTTAATGTGATTTTTCAAATCAAAGCATACTTGAAGGCAGATGTCAGACCAGATTCAAGCTAAATTTGTAGGCTGAGCTCATCAGAAGAATGGTACTATCTGACTGCAAAGGATTATAATGATGAACATGTGTGACAAGCATTTTATTGAACAACGGGTAGACTGTTTAAGGGATTTGTCTGCAGCAAGTGCTTCCTGCAAGGAGAGAACATCAGACTGGTTGTTTGTGTTATGAAATCAGGATGATCCCTTTGGTTCTGGTGGCCTGTAGCCCGTGTTGGATAAAGCAGGGGGAAAGCAGGAGCAGTGCCAGTACCCAGGAGCAGGGAAGTGCTGGCAGCTGGGTACCCTTGGGGCAGTGCCTCTCCAGAACTCCTTAATCTCTTAAAACACTTCTCTTTGCGCAGCCCCTGATTAATGTGATACTGACTAGGCATTGCCTCTGCTATTTGTGCATTAAGGCTGTGGACATTCCCTGCTGACAGATTGCTTTGGAAATGTTTAAGCAAGGCTTGGTATCTATTGCAGAGTTATTTGATAACTCCTTGGAGCTCTGCAGAAAGGCCTCAATCAGTGCTTTTCTTATCATCCTGTCGAGACAGCACACACTCAACTATTGTAAATAAAATGTTCTGGTTTCTCCTATAGGTATGAGCAGATAAAAATTTTAGTGCAAAGATGAAGTTCGAATTGAAGAAGGTGCTTTTGAAATGGTAAATGGTTCTATATATGTGACCATATATTTAACCATGAAATCTAATGAATTCTATGACACACAGAGGCATTGCTGTAGGCAAAGGGAGGAATTGATTACCTAATAACAGAAATCAAAGAAAAACAAACACGGTGTCAGGGCAGACTTGATAAACACTGCACTATATAAAGAGAGGGATGACTAATTTGCTGAAGGAATTAGCAAAAAGTCTTACCTTGATGAGAAGCTCTAAGATCTCTAGTGACTGATTTATTTTTACCTTAGGATTTATCTATTTCTTTGGTCTCTTGTCTACAGTCAGGATCATCTAGTGGGTGCATTTGTCCTCTGAAAAGGAAAAAAGTGTTGATCTTGGAATTCCATGGAAGAAGGTTTTTAGAGAACTGTGTCTTGTATATACCAAAATAATCTAAGGCTTTTACCCTCAGGGGCTTGGAAAAATAATATTTCTATGAAGAGCTGTAGCTGCGTGTTTGAATCTGAGACTCTTTGACTAGTAATATTGACTTTGGTTCCTTAAAGTATTTATATAGAGTACATACCTTAGAGTTTTGCAGAAAATGAAAATTTAATGTATGATATCCACAAACAATATATAGCAAATGTATCTAGTGTATATTTTCCCACTTTAAATTTTAAATCTTTTTGATAATGGTCCTTTTGCTTCCTGCCTTTACCTCTYCACCCCGTATGTTTAGGGAAGTTATGCTTTTTTTTCACACTAATCAAAATTAAATACTTCTTAGGGGTTGACCACTTTTGTGCTCTGAGGGAAACCCATTGTATCTGCAGAATTTTACATCCTAGTTAGGCTTGTGGTTTGTCTATGAAAATCCAGGAGAGGCATAAATGGAGAGAAATCCCTGCTGATGGATTCACAGCTCTTTGCTTGTTTTTCCCCCTTGCTGTAAAGATGTAGGGTTTCGGAAAGGAGTGAAAAAATTTTGGATCAGGATCATTGTTTTTTCATTATTGCTGTTCCTGTTTGTGGTTGATGATCCAAATCAAAGCTGAAACAAAGTGGAATGTCACTGCTACAAGTGACACAAGGCTGTGCAGAGCCAAATTGTGACTGTGGCTCCGAGCCTGGTGTGACTCTTCATTTTCTGTGCAAGGCTCTATCCAACTTCCAAGATTTCTCTTTTTCAGCCCTTTTAGTCTCATATTTACTCCAGCACATTATGGAGGAGACATATGTAACGTGTTCCCTCTCCTGGGCTTTGCTTATGCAAAGAAAATCACTGTCRCTGCTGCTGCAGAGAGAGGAAGCAGCATGGATACATTCCTTCAAAGTAAGACAGCATCCTGGAAAAATTGCTCTGCTTTTGAAGTAATTATTTGCAAATAAAATTGGAACAGTGTGCCCACCTGAGGAMCATGATAACTCTGGGTTATTACTGTAATCATGCTGGTTAATTTTTCCATGTAGAATAGTTCATTTCAGCCTCCTTGTGAATGGAATTTACAATAGCACAGCCAGTGGTGGCTCATCCTTAGTCTATTTCATACCAGCTACGTCCATGGGGGAGTCTGTGTAAAGGGCAGATATGAGATGAGAGAGAAGATTATTATATCATAATAAAAATGAAGGGTACCAGTTTTGTTCCATAAACACAGCAAAGCACAAGTCTTGCCAGTGGAGCTCACAATGTGTCAGGACTCATGCTGAGGTTTTTAAATCACAGCCTGAAATTTGGAGGCTGCTGGGGGAAAGTCATAATTCAGGTTAATCAGTCCCAGATACTTATTGCCTCACTTTTTGCTGTCAGTGGTGGAAGCATTATGTACACCCTACCTGGATGTGATGATGCTGTGCTTTTTCATTTACACCTTACTCTGTACCTACTGCTAGACACTCTGTCCCCAAGCCTCTAAAAAARACCTATCAAGTCAGCCACAGGAAAACTTCAGAATAATGTAAACCCCCCACATCTGGGGACTTCAGGGAGAGCTGAGGGCAGGTCACAGCTCAGCCGATCTGCCTGAATTGCTGGATGCTGTCCAGCCATCCCCAGAGCTCAGCAGAAGATGGACACTGCCAGGGTGGCATGGGTCAGGGCAGAAAATCCTGCTTGCTCTTGGAAAATGTGACAAAATTACAGATCGCTGAAGATGGCATTGGGGTAAAATGTTGTTAGGATGACAAAATTCTGCTGTGTAGCCACTCTGAAAGTACTCCATATTTCTGAAAATATGCTGCTGAAGTTCAGTCCTGCTGATACAGCCGCACAACCTTACATGATCTCAGGATCATTTGGATCTCAAAAGCTGAATACTATTCCATTGGCCTAATCTGATCTTACTCTCTGCTTTCTGGGTTCTCTCTTTTTYCTTGGGCTCCAGAACCTCTTTAAGGTTCCTCTGGCTTCCAGAGAACTATTTTAGTTTCAGCATTCTTCCCTTATCTAAAGCAATTCAAAATGAGACTTTGGGCACTCTCTGGGGGGTGAAGTATGAACGACATTGAGGGATATATTAAATCTCTACTCAGCTGGTGTCTGAGAAAAACACAGAATGCTACTGATGCTATCAACATCTGACCAGGCTGCAAAATACAATTACTGCAATTCTTATRTATCAGCGTGGGGAGATCCATACTCCTGAAACCCCATTTAATTAGGATTTTGGTGCTCATATTGCTTAAGAGGTGCATAACCTTCAGGAAGAGCAGCATGAAAAGCAGTGTTTCTTGGGTGTATAACAGGAGAATGTAAAATATTGCTGTCAGCCTCCAGAATGACTGATTCTGGTGGTAGATAAAGCTGACCTTTCCATAGAGATCTGCCRAATAAACCCAACACATATAGCACATTATCTTTTTCCACCTTTTTGCCTGAAATCAGAAGATGTAAGCGGTGATTGATTTACATCACAAAGCCAAAGGCCAACAGCTGCCTATGAAAGCTTAGTAAAAGACATTGTTTATGAGCATTAGCTTTGACTCCAGTGTGTAATCCTGCCAGAGGCCAAATGCTCTGCAGCAGGAGCAYCCAGCCTTCAGTGCTTTATATCGTTGTCTTGTATTGATGCAGAAAATGGGGAAAACGGACACAACTGACTTTAGAGAGATTTAAATGATACTGTTATATGGGAGGAAAGAAAGATAAAGCAGTCCCTTTCCTTGCCACTTCTCTGTTGGTGTAACACCTGAAATTTACAAAATTCCTCTGATTTGAATAAGAAGTGATTCAAGCGTAATCTGCTCTTTGGCCTTAGTGAGCTGTACAAATAGGCTGGACTTGTGTATCTTTAAAAAATTAAGATAATGAGTCATCAGAAATTATTGTATGTGTATATTGGTGATTCTGATCCATACACTGCTTCTAAGGTTAATCATTACATTTGCATGGCTATTGGATATTACTTCGCAGCAGAACTAATCACAGGGAAAAGTTGTGCTCTGAAATAAGGGGTCAGCAACCTGGTTGCCACAGGCCCTCTGGGAATTTTTCATGTCCCACTGGGATATAATCACAGTTTTGAACTGGAGAGTCAAAAGATATAATTCTCAGAGTTACCCTGCTTCACCTCATCATCCGTCTTGCTGTTGTGAGCCAGCACCATTTCCAGAGAGCTACCTGGCCGCACAGAGGAGTGATTAGCAAGGATGTCTGTTCTCACGGGGATAAATAATGAACTGAGCATCATTCAGAGGCAGGTTCCTAGAAACAGGGGGGAAAAGTCACGCATGGGGGCTGAATTAGTTTCCTGTTGCAGTGCTTTTAGAGAGGTCTTCATACCCTGTGACTTTGTACTGGCAGGGGCACAGGGCAGCACTGGCCACATGAGGTCTTGGGCAGTGGCAGAATTTGTTGCACCCCCAAATCTGTTGTACCCCCAAATCTGTTGCCAGTGTCATTTCATTGAATTGTGTGCGGGATCAACCCTGGCCCCACAGGGAACCAYCTAATGGGCTCACACTACAGAGTGAAGATGCAGGGGAAAACCAGGGTGGGACGAGGTCCTCCTGCATGCTGTGGGTTAATGGGTCTGGCGAGGTGGCAGCCTGTTCGCCGGCCCTGCTGGTGGGAAAACCTTCCCTTGCTGGGAGCTGCTCTGCCCCCATTCCCAGCAGTTCTGGCTCGCTCCTGTGCCTGGAATTCCCTCGCGGAAACAAAGTCACCGACAGGAATCACACACCTGGCTTTTTGCACCTCATCCTGGAGTTCATCCGCGCGAAAGGGGTTGGGTTTCTTCTCTCTCCGCATGCCGTGGCCTCGGCGCCACCAGGTAAACCTCGCTGCTCCGCACGGAGGGTGGTCGGGGTGTGCTCTGCAGTACTGTTCTGTTTGCATGGAAGCATTATGCATTCACAGGACAATTCAACTCAGCTCGTAGCGTCCTTCCCGTGCTGAAGAGTCCTAAGGCACTGCCTGGTATCCTGTGGCGAGCCTGTCACTGCAACAAGTGCCTGCAGACAGCCCTCTGCTCTAAACGGTGAGCTTGATTTAGTTATCAGCCGAGACATTGCCATCACGAGCAATCATCTTCAAAGAAGTGATAGGCAGAGCATCTGGGCCAAAYTGTAACGTGATTACCTGACAGAGTCTTTAATAAAGACAATACTTTAGAGACACTTTGGTTGATCTGAATTTTTTTTTTCCAAATTTAATTTTAGAACAGCAGCGCTGGAAACACACTCCCTGAGCCTTGTACAGGGCCATGAGTCAGAGGAGGATTCTGGCTTGAAAGAAAGCAGAGACACTGACCATTCCCTTTTGCAGTGCTTAAGGAATGCAAACCTGAAAAAGCAAATAAACACTTTAGAATGCAATTTCATTTTGATAATCTGAAGGTTTCTATTGAAGGAAAAAAGGAACTTTATTAAAAATATTAGAAAGGATCAGTTTAGATTAAAAAAAAAAAAAAAGTGTAATTCACTGTTCATTTAAATCATCCTTGGAACTAGCACTGCCCGCTGTGCGAGAACYGAAGATAAAAGCGATACAAGGGAAACGTTTAAAAGACTTGAAAAAAATCCCGATGTGCCCTAAAACATTAAAACCCTGGCAGAGAGCAACGCCTGCTCGGCGGGGGCCGCAGATGCCAGGCAGCTCCCGCGGCGCCGGCCGGCCCCCGCAGCGCGCTCCGTGCCCGGCCCAGGTGTCCCGCGCAGGGAAGGCAGGCGGAGGGAGCCCCGGCAGGCGCAGGGAGCCCCGGCAGGCGCAGGGAGCCCCGCCCGCCCCGTCGGGCCGCCCCTCGCGGCATCCCCCGCTCCCGCCCCGCCGGGGCCGCCCCCGCGCTCCGCGGGCCGGGCCGGGCGCTCCACGGGCGAGGCAGCGGCGCCGGGCCGGGAGCGCCTGCCCCGGGCACGCCGGGCAGGTGTCGGGCCCCGTCCCGCCGAGGTGAGTGGGGAGCGCGGCGCGGGGGCGGCGGGGCCGGCGGGGCCGGCGGGGCCGGCGGGGCCGGCGGGGCCGGCGGGGCCGGCGGGGCCGGCGGGGCCGGCGGGGCCGGCGGGGCCGGCGGGGCCGGCGGGGCCGGCGGGGCCGGCGGGGCCGGCGGGGCCGGCGGGGCCGGCGGGGCCGGCGGGGCCGGCGGGGCCGGCGGGGCCGGCGGGGCCGGCGGGGCCGGCGGGGCCGGGGCTGCCCCGGCGGCGGCATCGCTCCCGCGGGGCCGGGCTGGGCTGGGCTGGGCTGGGCGCTCCCCCTGCGCTGCCGCAGCGGGACGCGGGGGCTGCATCGCCCGGCGGTCGCTGCGGTCATGCCGGCATCGGCACAGGGGGCTGCGTGCCCCGGCGGACGGTGTGGAGCAGCCCCCTCGCCGCTGCMACCGGGGCTGCGTCTGCCGGGGGTCGTGGGTGCCTGCCCCGGTTGCCTGCGGGCTCTGTGTCCTGCGGGAGGGCAGGGTGCATCTCCCCACCCCTGGGCTGAGGCTCTGCATCTTACCCAGAGTTGTTTGTGCGGGTTAGCAGCCCCTCCTCCCTGTGTCAGTGGGATGCCTCCCCCGTGATCCCTGGGGCTCCATTCCCAGGGGGCTGGTGAGTTGCTGGAGTCCATGCCCAGGGGCCAGTGGGGTCCATCGCTCTGTAGGTCAATGGGGCAGGTGTTGACAGGGTCCRTCCTGCCGGGGTTGGTGGGGTTTCATTCCTCTGGGTGTCAATGGGCCATATCCYCTGATCTGGGGGTGCTTGTAGGGTCTCTGGCCAGCCTTCGCTCTGCCATTCCCGGCGTGCCTGCCTGGGGGGCGAGGGGCAGCTCCATCRCCTGCTGTGACACTTTGTCCTATCTCCCGGCGTGGATTAGGTCATGTTGTGACAGTGCCTGTTACTATCTTGCAGTGCACAGGACCCGGGGATGTGAGGAATTGGGGCTGCTGTTGCAGAAAAAACAGCAACCGCCCCCCACTTCCATGTACAGAGCAGTTTAATAAAATCAGACAGCATGAAGCATGTGGCCGATTTTTTCCCCCCAATCATCAGAAGGTGGTTCTCTGTGTCATTAAATACTCCTGTTGGCACARAGCAGGCTGTGATATATGCAGTATTGTAAGCCGGGGAGCAGTTGTGGATGAGATGGATGTAACAGGAAAACATCAAGAGCTGACCTCAAACTCTGAAGTTAACTGTGCTGCCTCTCCTTCGGGTAGCCTGGGGTACTCTATTAAACCTGTCTCAATTTGTAACTATCTGACCATTCCACGTGGCCGTAAAAAGCTCTGATGCCCCTTTGAAGGCACCATAAAGCTGCAAATGGGCTTAATATAGCCCATCCCGTTAACCTTAGTGCTTTCCCTCGGTATCCTTTTAATGAACAGCAATGCTCGTGAATTTCTCTCAACGGGCTGTCAGACCTTCTCTGCTTCTGACAGGGAAAGAGCGCTGTGAAGCCTCGGGAGAGGAATGGTCCCAGAACCGCCTTCAGTCCCTCGTCCCTGGGGGCTGCAGGACTTTGTGAGGGACTGACACAAAATGCTGGTGCGCTCTGGCCAGTGCCGGGGCAGCGCGTTCAAGCACTGTCCCTGCTCCAGCCTCATGTTTTCAGTGGAGACATCAGAGCTGGGGCTTCGTTTTACTGCTGGCAGAGTGGCTGTGAGCAGGTGTTACCAGAGCGCTTGGCCGCCTTGGTGCAGGTTCCTCTGCCTTCATTTTGAGGCACACTGCTATGCCTGCATGCCCTCTGCAACTCTCACGTTCGTGTGCAGGGTGCATGTCCTTGCAAATGCCGTGCTAAGCCCTTGGGATGACTCACAAACTTTTGTAGAGTACCTTCTCCYTCTCTTGCATGGGTCTTTGCACTCGATGAATTATCTGGGTAGCCAAAGCTCATGCCAAGTGGAAGAATAGCTTGTGATATTACCGATGTTACTGAGTTAATAATTTTCCGAAAAACAAAATGCCTGAACGCAAAGAGAATGGAAAATGTGTCTTTGAAGTCCTTTTTTTTCCTTTAAATTTATTCACTGCCTAGCCTGGAGAAAACCTATTTTTTAGACTTTTATAAAACTTACGAACATTTTACAGAAGTGGGAAGGATTTATTCTTATTTTATTTTATTTTTAAATTTTTTWAAAAGTATTTTGATTTTCATGACATGCGACCTTTTCTACGTTCCCTTTGAAATGTTGACAGGGAAATGCTAGTCTAGAAATCTTGATGTGTGAGTAGATGTTTGGTCTGGTGTACCAGCTCCTGAGCTGGCAAATGCAGCTGCCAGCAGCTCTGCCAGCAGCACGGCAGAGCTGGGTCCAGCCAGGGATGCCCAGGCTTCCCAGGGTAGAAATCAAGGCACTGATTGTCTCAAATGAGTTGAAGTAGGGAGAGAAGGTCAGAGTCTAAGTGGTATTGCAAAGGATTTCCTAGGAATGCAGAGAGCTGCAGCTATMTTGCGTGGCAGGTATCTGCTGCAGGGGTTATTTGGCAATGCTGGTGACATCAAACCTTAATGTTGTAAGGGTCAAATTTAAAAGCTATTGCATATCTTCATGATATTGCCATGGGTGTTTTACTAGCTTTTCAGTAGCTTTGTGAAATAGGGAACATCTCTGGGCASGATTTTGGCTGGGTGCAAGAGTGCACACTTGTGTTGGGAGGTAGGGAAGGCTTTAATATGAGGTCCATCTGCCTTAKCTCATCTGCACAAGCATTGGGAAATGCTTCCTGCCTTTAAAATCCAAGTCATTACATCTGTGGAAAAAACTCTTTTTTAAAAAAAATTATAGTTCTTGTACACTGCACACTTTGTGTCCTGAAAGGACAGCTGAGTTGCCTTAAATTAAAAGGTCTGGGTTTCACCACAGTAATATGTGAAAAGGTCTTATAGTGCAGACACATTTCTAAACTGCTCTGAATGGTGTTGCTAAACKTAGCTTCTTGACTATATTTGTACAYGTTTCTGTAATACCTAAAATTTCTGTATATCATTAATTGTCTCCAGTATGGGACTTGTTCCCTTGCTGGGTTTCCTGCAGGTGTTTGTGGGTGCTCTGTGTAGCGTTCTTACCTGAAATGAGTTCCAAGCCCTCACAAACTCCATTAGACAAGTGTAGAATTTAAAAAACAAAAAAGAAAAAAAAGTACTTTTAATTGGGCCATGTTAAGTCAGGAAATACAGAGGCTGAGGCTCCAGCAGCAATGTTAACTTGGCTGCAGTACACATCCTGTAAGCTCTTTCATGACATACACCTCATAATGTAAACAGGAATAAGCACGCAGATCAACGTATGCAGAGAAGGAGTGTTTTTATGAAGAGAAAAGAGTGTTTTTATGGATTTGCCCCCCTTGTCCCTGTGATTGCTGAGTCTTGCACAGAGCCTGGGAAAGCCTGGCACTGCCTCATGCCAGGCTGGGCAGAATGTCCATTGCTGACTCAGGCATASCCAGCTGCTGCTGGGGTGAGAATAGCAGCAGCAAATGAGTAATTTGGGGTCTGTTTCTGTCAAAACAAGAGCAGGGTAATGAACTGCATTTTGTTCTTTAAGGTCTGAGTTGCAGCATGTATGATGCTTGAGCATTCCCTCTTGTGCCTCTCCCCACTGRCGTGCCTGGCCCTGCTGAGGCTGCTGTGGTTGTAATGAAGTGCAGTGGCTTTGCTTTGGTGAGCCTCAGCTTTCTGCTTCTGTTACCCACGTGTTATAGTAACAGCTCTCCCAGCTAATTTTAACTAGATCATGTACCAAAGTGATTAAATGAATATTGTGCTTTAATACAGATCTGCAATGGACCAAGCAGTATTGCTCTTTCTATGATGTTGTCTTAATTAAAGACTGTGTTATTAATATATTTCACTGAATTGATAAATTTAGCCTGAAGGTCAAATAGTCTAATATGACCTTCACCATGTCACAAGACATTATATCTTGTGCAGTTACCACTGCTCTGAGCTGGAGATTTGCATGCGATGTGGTGTCATCTAGGGCAGAGTCTGTGGTCCTTCAGCAGCAGCTTCCAGCAATGACAGAGGTGGTCTGGGTGAATAAAATTAATTTACGGGTCCTCTCCAGGAGAAAACAATTATCCTTTTCTGTCCAAAAAGGGCTCCTAATCAGTATCAGCACACTGATATTGCTGCCTTGCTGTGACATTGTAAAGCTCTGGAAGGGAGGTGGGAGCAGCTGTAATACTGCAATCTAATACTTCTMTGATACCTGCCTAATGGCACCTCCTCTTCAGTGCAGCCTCCCAAGGATGCTGCTGGAGCATTGTCGTAAGCCATGCTGTTGAGCTTTAATTTCATTATTGTTCGATTTGGCCAGCATTTTATTCACTTTCTCTGCAGTGTTAGACAATTTGCAAAGGGAGTTAGTAGCTGGATGGGTAACAGCACTTTACTGTGCGCATTTAATCTAAATTTCTCTCAAAATGGAATTGTATTAAAGTAATTTGGTAAAACTTTGAAATTACAGTAAGGCTGCTTTTGATAATTGAGTCATTCCCCGCCCCCCCCCAAATAACTATATTTACTAAAATTATCATAACCTCACACAGAGTGGTTCAAATCAAACAGCACACTGATATTGCTGCCTTGCTGTGACATTGTAAAGCTCTGGAAGGGAGGTGGGAGCAGCTGTAATACTGCAATCTAATACTTCTCTGATAACTCCCTAATGGCACCTCCTCTTCAGTGCAGCCTCCCAAGGATGCTGCTGGAGCATTGTCGTAAGCCATGCTGTTGAGCTTTAATTTCATTATTGTTCGATTTGGCCAGCATTTTATTCACTTTCTCTGCAGTGTTAGACAATTTGCAAAGGGAGTTAGTAGCTGGATGGGTAACAGCACTTTACTGTGCGCATTTAATCTAAATTTCTCTCAAAATGGAATTGTATTAAAGTAATTYGGTAAAACTTTGAAATTACAGTAAGGCTGCTTTTGATAATTGAGTCATTCCCCGCCCCCYCCCAAATAACTATATTTAYTAAAATTATCATAACCTCWCACAGAGTGGTTCAAATCAAACAGAGTGTCTGGATCCCACTGGGTTTTGGTTCTGGCCATTTTTGCTGTGTGAGAGATGAGGTAGGCACTGCTTTGGGGCCTCARCATGCTGGATGGCCAGCTGTCCCCTGTCAGCTCTCACAAGTGGAACAGTACCTGCCAGGATTTGTGCTGGGGGACTTGTCAGAAAGAGCAGCATTGAAAAATGAGAAAACCATGGAAAATGGTCTCTTAACTACATTAAACACTTGTGAAACTTCTGTCATTCTGCAAAAAAACCCTGTAATTTTTACACAGTGGAGCTGTCCTCCCTGACTCAGACTGGGAAAAAGACCTATTCAATGTTACATTTTAATCATATACAACACAAAGACTTTTGCTGTGCTGTTTAAAATCCAGCTTTCTTTCAGGCTGTGTTCTGCCGGGATGTTTTCATCCAAAACGGACTGCTGAGGCTGACAGGAACAGTCTGAAAAAGCAGCTCTAACCTTCCTTCCTGACACCCACTGTGGGAAACTAGGGCATAAATGCATTAACACTTGTCACTGGGAAGAAAATCCTCTCCATGATGGGGACCAGAAGAGAGTGATTCCTAGRTTCATGATACAAATTGGTTCATTATTTATTTCAATCAAAGTCTGTAGGTGCTGCTACAATGAAATATTAAAGTGCACTTTACAGAATACACACGAGCTGACACCCTGCCAAACCCAAAGCCTTCCTGACCTACAAAACGAAGGAGACCTTTGATGCTTCCTCCACTCTTTGCAAATTCTCAGACAAACGGGCTTTGTCCAGAATTTCAACAGAGGTAGGACCTCCTGAAACAGATGCCAAACCCACTGTGTTCACTGTTGCCTTCCCGGGAGGACATCCTGCTTTTGCCTCCTGGCAGATCTGCATGAGAGCAGCCCAGCTGCTTGGTCTCTTGTAAATGCTTTGGACTTCACTAGGTGTCCTCTCACCCGTGACACCATCCTGTTGCATGTTGTCTSTAAGTTCAGCAATGCTCTCCTCTTCCCAGATGGGTAAAAGACAGCTTGTTTCCTGCTGGAGCAGGGTTTTTCCGCTCCTCCAGCTGTATGCAAATATAACACTTGGATAAATCACTAACTTAGATCTGACTGAAGAAGCACATTCCTGCTTCTCTCTCTGCTTACAGGGCAAAAGCGGTTGCCTGGTGGTGTGGGGAAAGTCTAGCTTTAATACTRAGCTGTGTCTTTTACTGGATGGTCATATTATCATAGAATGGCCAGGATTGGAAGGAACCTTAAAGGTCAYAGAATTCCAACCTGCCTGCTATGGACAGGGACATCKTTCACTAGATCAGGTTGCTTCCAATTCCATCCAACCTGGCCCTGAACACAGCTTCTCTGGGCAAACTGTTCTAGTGCTTTGCCAACCTCACAGCAAAGAATTTTTTCCTAATACGTAATCTAAATCTTCTCTCTTTCAGTTTGATGGAATTCCCCCTTGTCCTGTCACTACASGACACCACTAAAGTCTCTCTCAATCTTTCTTGCAGGCTCCCTTCAGGTCCTGGAAGGCTGCAATTCGGTCCCACCCCAAAGCCTTCTCTTTCCCAGGCTGAACAATTCCAAGCCTTTCTGTCTTTCCTTGTAGGAGAGGTGCTGCAGCCCTCTGATCATCTATCTTGGTGGCCTCCTCTGGGCTGGCTCCAGCAGGTCCCTGTCCCTCCCGTGCTGGGAGCCCAGGGCTGGATGCAGTGCTCCAGGTGGGTCTCAGCAGAGCAGAGCAGAGGGGCAGAATCCCCTCCCTGCCCTGCTGCCCACGGGGCTCTGGRTGCAGCCCAGGACACGTTTGGCTCTCTGGGCTGGGAGTGCCATGGCTGGGCCATGGGCAGCCTCTCACCCACAGCACCCCCAAGCCCTTCTGGGCAGGGCTGCTCTGGGGCTGTTCATGCCCAGCCTGTGCTGSTRCCAGGGKTTGYYCCARCCCAGGTGCAGCACCAGCACTTGGCCTTGTTAAACCTCATGATGCTCCCATGGGCCACTCCTCRAGCTTGTCTGGGTCCCTCTGGATGGCATCCTGTCCTTCAGGTGTGTCAAACCACCTCAGCTTGGTGTCATCTGCAAGCTTGCTGAGGGTGYGGTTGATCCCTTAATCTCTGTCATGAATAAAGATAGTAAATTACACTGGTCCCAGTACAGAGCACTGAGGGACTCCACWTGTCACTCATGTTCATCAGGACTCTGAGCCACTGACCACTACTCTCTAGATGCAACCCTCTGACCAGCTTCTTATCCATCTAACAGTCCACCCATCACATCCATCTCCCTCCAATTTAAAGAGMAGGATGTTGTGGTGGATCATGTCAAAGACTTTACAAAAGTCCTGATAAATTACGTCTGTAGTCCTTCCCTTGTCTGCTGATGCCATTCCATCACAGAAGGTCGCTGGGCTGGTCAGGCAGGACTTACCCTTAGTGAAGCTGTGGTGGTTGTCCCAAATCATCTCCATGTCCTCCAAGTGCCTTGGCACAGTCTCTAGGAGAATGTCTTCCATGATCTTCCCAGGCACAGAGGTGAGGGTGACMGGTGATTCCTGGAGTTCTCTTTTCTTCCCCTTTTAAAGATGGGTACAATGTTTCCTCTTTGCCGGTTACCTGGGATTTCAKCTGGCTGCTATGACTTTTCAAATATCATGGAGAATGTCTTGCAAACCACACCAGCCAACTCCTCAGGGCTCTRGGATGCACCTCACTGGGTCCTGTGAGCTAACACACATGTGGTGCAGTTTTTCTATTATGTATTCWAGTGGTCACAGACCTAATCTCTACTTAGAGTGAGAGGGAGTTTGGTCCCCCACAGTCTCCATCCTGCTGTCCATCCACTTGAGGGATGTGGGAAGATAGGTTGCCAATGCAAACTGATGACTGAGATCTGTTGGGGTGTGCATTTCTCAATACAAAGATCGAAGAGACACTTGGCATCCATGGGTTTTGAGAAAGCTTCTGTCCAGAGTCTGCAGCAGAGCACAAACCCCAAAGGCTCTGCTTACTTAATGCCACCCCAACGCTCTGAAGCACATGGCGCAGCTCCTTTGTGTCCCCTGTGCTGAGGAGRAGGGTGGATGGGACCCCTGGCAGCCACCTCTGCTCATTGTTGTGCCTGGCTGTCAGCACATCAGCTTTAATCAAGSCTGGCAGGAGCTTCAGTGGCAGCTGACCTCATGTTAAAGACTAAAGTCCCTGTCTCATCTGAACTCAGTTCCCTTCATGAAGGATTTCAGATGACAAGTGGGACAGGTATTAAACTTTAACCAGCTGTTCATCTTTAAAATATTAATCCTGTTCTTATGCTCTTACCTGTTTTCCCAGTGTGCCTGGGTTTGAAGGAGTTTCACAAGTGATGACTGCCTATCTTGTGGTCATCCCAGATTTGCAGTGTCAGTTTCCAATTTTCAAGCCTTCCTCACAGGTGTTTCTGCTGGGAACATGCTCACCATGTTTATCTGGGAATACAAATGTGCTGAATTCAGGCCAGCTTTCAGTTTTCTTCCCAGGCTCTCAGCAGCATAGATTATATTCCCCTTCTCTTAATCATCTTCCCCGCCCTTTATTGTTCTGTACCATGGAGGAACCTTCTTCCATATGGGCTGTATTTCAATCCTTGACTTCTTGAGGTGAGGAGCTGAGCAGATAAATGTCTTCATTGCTATGATGGGGTTTGGGCTGCAAGATGACATGTCACACGTCCTATTCCAGCAGAAATCCGCTATGGAGTAGAAAACATCCTCCTGTTTATCTTCTGAATA
Organism: Cardinalis cardinalis; assembly: GCA_014549065.1. NCBI lineage: Eukaryota > Metazoa > Chordata > Aves > Passeriformes > Cardinalidae > Cardinalis > Cardinalis cardinalis. The sequence goes on from JACDOX010000120.1 coordinate 1,612,823, forward strand.
AAACTACGAGCATTTCTGTRTGGGAAATCTGTCCCATAGCTCAGYTGGAAATAAATAAATGCAGCAAACAAATGGGTGGCACCATTCCAGAATGCACAGTTATTCAGGTTGGTGCACCGTGGCTGCTGAGAGGTGTGGGCTCTGGGGAGCAGGCTGTGATGGGCTCAGATTGGCCTGCAGCCTTGTCTTTCAGTCCACGTCCACATGCTTATCAAAGGATTTAAACCTCTGTGCAGTGAGTAGTCTGAAGTGTGGTGAATCACAGCTCCTGGAGGTGTAGGGTGGAAAGGACCTGCTGGGTCACTGTGCTTTACTTTCAGGAGGATCCTTCCTAATTAAAGCATGACTCRTGATTGCAAGGTGTCTTATTTGGGTGGTTGAATAAATTGCTGTCCTCTCCGTGAGATGTGAAAGTGTATTTACTAATGTGCCTGTAAATGTCTCAGCTGTGAGGTTGTTATTTACTGCACTATTGTAATGCAAATGTTTGTGGTTATGTTTGCATTGATCACACAGAGAGTGCACACAAATTTTATTTCTTGCGGTATTTAGGCTTGCTGGTTTTTTACTTCCTGCTGTATCTGTTCTGTTAGACACTATATCGTAGAAATTGCTTGAAGTGTAATTGCCTGTCACTCAAGTGCCATTTTACAATATAGAGCTGTATCAATTAAAAGATTCTTCCTCCACCAATTAATTTTGATTCTTAGGGGAAGATAGCATTGTTCGTCTGCAGAGCATCCCAGTAAATCATTTGGTATTTTGTACATTTATTTACATTTAAATGTATTCCATGTGAAAGGTAATGGCCTGTAGTTACAGTTGCAGAAAGAACATTCATTGTCAGAGTCTTCTGGCTGGCTGTGGTGCTCCCAGCATGGAGGCAGCCTGAGTGCTCCAGTCTRATAGATGTGAAATCACTGGTTGTCATCAATGTGAAATCACAGCCAAAGAGGGGGCAGCTGCCCTCTTTTCATGTGCATCTAGGGTTGGGAGGTAGGGAAAGRTTTAGGTGTCACAGTTGCAAGTTTCTTAAATGAATTGCTTTTTCAAGCTTGTCAGTGTGAAAAGCAGTGTGTCCTACATGACTCTTTCGTGGGTGTGAGCAAGCATCAAAAATGGTAACTCAGCTTGAGAAATGTGGGGAAACTCTTTAGAATTGGTGTTTCTTGTTTGGAGTGGTCCTCAAATGGAATCACTTTTCAGTACATACAGACACTGGAAAAATGGAGCCTGTGAGTAGGAAGCCTTGACTGGAGACAGCCTGCTTTGAGATTAATGATTTTATCTGTGGCCTTTTAATACTTCCTATAGATGGGAGGATAGCTCAGGAGTAATCTCTCTGATGGGAGGCAGGAAGTCCTGCTGTTTGGAAGGCATGATATGACATCTTTAGTGTCTCTCTTCAGTGTTCATAGGGGCTAATCCTACCTTGGGGTAAGGGATGGCCTTAAATTTGAYGGAGCTTGGATTAGATGCCAACTGATTTAGGTATCTAATCTATAATGAGTAAAACTATTAGCCTGAGTCATGTATGTATGCAAGGAAATATATTTTGAACTTTATGTACTATTAGATAGTCCAGACAGTGGACATTACATTAGCTACTGGCARTGATACTGCCATGGGCTCATACTCATAGGGATCTCTGGATCCATTGTTTTTCATTGTGGGTGGGAAGGAGGTGGCTCTTCCAAGACCTACTGTAAGCTGCTAAAACTGATGACTAGTTAGTCTGTTAAAACGGAACTTGAGGTTTTCTCTGGGAGACCTGATACTTCCCTTAAAATCACCAGGTTTCATTTTGGTCTGTAATTGCCTGGAGYTCACCTGGCTGCACTGACTGCTGAAAATGTTTGGTGTTTCAAGGCCATTGTGTGGGCTCTGAGTGTCAATGTGTGTGTAGGTTGTGTCCAGAGTCAACATCCCTTTTTTGGGGGCAGGGGGAAAGATCCATTGGGGCCCATTTCTTCTAAAGCCAGAGCAAACCTGGAGCAAAACCCCATGTCTTTTGCAGTCATCTTTTCCTTTCAGCTCCCACTTCCATTTATTTCATGATGYTGTTGGCACTGCAGGGACAGTTTGCTCTTCCTCAGCTGCACTTGGAAACTTTCTGTTTGCTGGGAGGTGCCCTTGGCAGTTTGCATTGAGGAGCAAGCTGTGATTTCAGTTTAAATGAACACTGCTTCTCTTAAATAACAACTTGTTTAAATAAAGTCAGGTTAAAAACCAACTAAGAGTCTTTACGGAAGAGCTTCCAGTTTAAACACGGCCTGGCAGGGACGTGCACAAGCCTGCCAGCATTTCAGAGAGGTGACCCTTTACAGCAGTGTCCCTGTCTCCTTGTTGAAGGCCTTCAGGAAAGAGCAGGTTCTCAATTTCCCTTAAATAYCACCAAATTTTGAAGGGATAGTGAGAAAAGTGGCCTATCTCRTGTTGATAAAAAGTGAGCGCAGATTTTTTTCAGAAACCTGCTTGTTTCAGTGAAGAGTGYGTAGGAATACTCATATCTGGTGTGTTGGGAAAGGTTTATAAAGATATTCAGGACAATAAGCAGCTGCTTATTCTGGGTGCTGGCATGCTTTTTTCTGGCTACCTGGAGTGTCAGGTGTAAGCTGCTGCTCAGTCCAGGCCACTGTCTGAAGTGGTGTCCCAGAGGAGCTGTGTGTCCACAGGTGACAAGCCTGGAATAGTAAACCCTCTCCCTGTGCTAGCAGTGCTCTTGCTGCTTATTGCTCTGCATTGCAGGAGCCCAAACTGATATCCAAAATATGAGTTCCACCTGCCCCTTAGTTTTCCTGACCACTTTAGTATTTGTAATCCCCCTTTTACGCTCCTGTTGCTATAAAGAAAGGCAAAACAGGCAGGAGATGCTGATTATGTGCTTGAGAAGCAATTAAATGGTGTTGGAAATGCTGCCAAAACATGAAACGCAAAGGGAAAGGACAAGTCTGGGTAAAAAATTATTTTCTGTTTCTTATATTGTGTGTATTATTAATAGATGGAAAATTATTTCAGACAAAGCTGTGAATTTTGTTAGCCCTTCTAAAAACACTCTAAGTTTTTTAAAGCTTCCCTGTGAGTATTATGACCAACCTCATTTCACAGCTAGATATATTCATCTCAGTTAAATGCAATGGACAAAATCTAGAAAACCCAACTGCTTAACATTATAAGCAGCTTGCATAAACATGAATTATTAAGGTCACAAAATCTCCTAGAAACCAGCTGAAATGAGTGAACTGTTGCATTTCTTTTTTTCAAAACATGCATTAATTAATAAGGGGCTTAGTGCCCCAGACTGTTTCTCCCCCCTCCACACCGCCATCACATTTTGCTTTCATCGAGTGGAGGGGAAAGTGTCACTTCTCTCTCTTCCTCCTCCCTTTTGTTTGGCTGGAGCACAGGAAGGTGCCAGACTTCATCCTTCACAAGCCAGTCATTCACAGCTCTGATACCCTAAAATGCTCAGGCGGGTTCTGTTGGGRCTGTTACAACAGCAGCACGCCCACCAAAACAGCCAGGGGTTTCATGTTATTCCTTCTTGGACTGCCAGAATAGGAGCAGGGGTTTGAAGACAGGCTGCTAGGAGCTAGAGAGCAGTCACATCCACATGTCTGGGCAGTGCGGAGAGGGCAGGGTGCTGACAGGAGAAATGTGGAAGAGAAGATGACAATGAAGAGACAGCYCGGTTTGTGTGGGTGTGGGCATCGTGTCATGTGCTGGTCCCTTCCACCTGGTGTGGGCATAGGCAGCACGTGGTGGCCATGGAGGCATTGGAGCTGTAGGAACGTTTGATGGGAGCTCCTCTCCAGCCCCTTCCAGCACAGGAAATAATTTCAGTGGCTTGAGTGAGAAAAGGGCTGCTGTGACTGAGGGGGCCGAGCCCTCCTCGTGTGCAGGGTCAAAGCACATGTCAAGTTCAGCACTGGAAGATTCTTGGAGCAAGGAGMTGAAGAAGAAAAAAAAAGCAGGAATAGAGTGATATTAATTTTTAAAACAAATTAATTCATTTGTGGTGCTGGCTGTAGAGGAGGCAAGTCAAATTAACTGTGTTCAGGGAAGAGGCTGCAGTGACTGAGTGGGAATTGAAGAGATCTTCAGTGCTGGGTGCAGATGGTGTGGGTGGGGGGAAGGCTGAATCTGATGAAACTTCCACAAGAAGAAGCAGCTCAGATGAGAGAGCTTACTCATGGGACTCTGTGTTTAGGAGAGGGGATGCCTTCAGACATGGTCCTAAAATGTGAAAAATACTACAAGCAAATTTTGCAAGTGAACTTGTTTATGAGGTTTATGAGGTGGTTGAGCCTTGGTATCCTGGAGATAGCAAATGGCTTGAGACTTTTTATGTGGTTTGTACTGCAAGTAAACCCCCTAAGGCAGACACCTCCCTGTGCTTATCACAAGACAGTGTGGAGAAGGTGGGCACAAAGGCTGATGGTTGGCATCTCTGCTGTCTGTGGTCCTGGCATCTGCAGAAGAAACTTAGGTGGGCAGGGTTTGGGTTATTGAAACCCAGAGAAATGAATTCTTTACTTCTGGCCTTGCTGTGACTTCATTTTGCTTGGTGCCTTAATGAAATACAGCACAAATGCCAAGGCATCTCATGTGAGCTTCTAAAAATCTTCCCAGGTACCGCACTTGTGCTTTATCTGTGAGGAATCCAGTTCCTGCAGCCACCAGAGAAACAGTTCAAGGAAACACAAATGTTAAAGCCATTGTTCAAATGCCTCTGCTCTGGAGTGGGTACCTAGTTTTAACTTCTCAAACAGCAAAGAGTTTCTTTGGGATGAGTTTGGGGGGAGGACCTGCCTCCACCAGGCTGGGAGGAGGGGACAAGGCCACAGTGCAAACATTCACCCCAAAGAATGAYGGTTATTGGGTCTGCCTTATTAAAAACCAAGAAAAATGTTTGTGCCATGCTGTATTCCATCATGGYTTTTGAAAATTAGCCTCATCAGAAACTGCTTTTGATATATAATAAAAAACTCTAAGCAACAAAGGAGCTTTAAAAGAAGCAAAGACTTGACATATTTGTTAATACTCAGGGTAGCAATGCATTAATTTTAAGGCATGCTTTTTTTTTTGGTAATAAAATGAGGACACTAATTAAAATTAATCCATTTATAAATCTTTCCACATCCAATTTTAAAGCGTAAATAAAACATTTGCCTTGTCTGTCCCTTTTCTCATCCTGAGACAATACAGACCATGTCTCTTTTAACTCTTTATGGTAATGAGCAGATAAAACTATCTTAAATTATTTGCRAAAAGATAAAAACTGGTGCCACAGTGGAGATAGCTTTTAAAGTGCAGGAAGGATGGCAGTGGAAATGTTGGGAGTGGCTCAAAATGTGYTTTAATGCTTGCCTTTGGGATCTGCAAACCTGAGCAGTTTCTTGCCTTGGCTGCCTCCCTGTCCTCCATTCCCACCCCTTTCACAAAAATGAGTTGTCTGTTGGCTGTCTTCCTTGAGGTGCATTTTTCAGTGTGATAATTTGTATTATAAAATACACAGGGATGAATTTACTCCAGTTTTGCTCACAAAGTCAGGCAGGATTTTAATGGGTGAGGTTGGAAAAAGAGAGGTGGTGGACCAATCCATGAATATGCCATATTTGATTAATTTATGTSATTTAAAATTAAAAACAAACAAAAAAAAMCGGGGGCTTATGGCAAAGAAACTCTTTGAAGTTTTATTTCTGTGACATGTGAGACTGCAGCTTTGCCAGTGCTGAAGGTATTTTTCTGTGCCTTGTTTAGAAAGGAAGCTAAACACGACCTTGGGCCTGTGATTGTTGGGAGCTCCTCAATGTATGTTAATTAGTAGACTGTGAGAAAAGTAGTTCAGCTGCTCAGGGAACTATATATTCTAATTTTTTAATGTGTTCCAGATATTATCAGTTGTGCCTACAGATCTTTGGTGCAGTTGTGGCTGTGTGGAGGTTGCACGTGTCTGTGTACCACAGTAAGGCACTTGCATATAGAGTGCTGGCAAAACTGCTACCCCCTCCCACCCAAAAAAATCCCAAAYAACCAAAAACCCCCTGTAAGTGATACTTTAAACTTTAACATGAGCTGTGTGTCTCTGCTTTGTCTCAGGCCATGCCAAGGTGAAGAGATAGCACGGAGCAGGTCTGTTGTGTGTGAGGATGCTCTTCTCTGCTTTCATATGCAGATTTTTAATAAAACAAGTATGCATTTCTGCTTCTTGTCATTCCTGTCCCTGGGAAGTTTCATGTCCCTTGCTATCTTCTATCAGTTTTCTGCTCTTTGGTTTTGATGTCTGTTCTTTATAAATCTTCCAGCCTGAAATCTGCCCAGAACTGCCCCCACTCCTCCTTGGCAGGACTAAAGCTCAGCAGCTGCAGACAAAGTGAAGGTAAGAGGAGAAAAATTGCAAATCCTCAGAKAAAAATGTGCAAAGCAAAGTTGTGCTGCCTTGGGAAGGGGCAGCTTGCTATGGTTCTCCTACAGACACAAGTGCTTGGTGGATTAGCAGATGGAGAGTTTAGATCATTGTTTCCARCAGTGTTTGCACTCTAAATATTTATCCACTGTGCACAGGAGCATTGTTCCACCTTTCCCAGAGAAGTTGTGCTCAGGTAGGAGGTTTGAGCCCCCSTTCCTCCCAAGGGTAATGGGATTTAGATTTGTGATAGCAAGTTGTGGCTCTTAAACAAAGTTGCTGAGGAGGACTGTTTTAAGCTGTGCTGCTGGTAATCAGTCTGCTTTTGTGAAAGCATAAAGAGACAGATGTTGCAATGCAGGAGTTAAGGCTCCACTGAGTGTTTGCTCGAGGTGTTCTTTCTCCATGGGTGCTGCCATGGGAGGTGGGGGAGTTCAGGAGGACACGGCTGGACACTCACCCTCCTCATCTCCAGAAAATGAGAGGATTTCTCCTTGCAGAAAGCAACTTCTGCATGGTGCCGTGGAGGGYTTTTTGTCCTGTGTGCTCAATTTTCGGTTTTAAAGTGCTGTGCAAAATTACTTCTTTGCTTCCAGCCACAGATTCAGAACTGCAAACCACCCACCGTACAGCTGCTAATGCACAGATTATCTCCACAGCCAACAGCTTTAAGTAATCAAACAGAGATAATTTTACCTCTGTGACCCAACAAATAAACACCAGAATCAGGAAAAATCCTTTCGCCCACACAATCCTACCCAGGCTTTCAAGGGCGGAGTGAGGAGATTTGTCAGAGCCCGCAGAGGTGTCAAGGTCACCAGGTTTGTCCCATCCTGGATCGATGGTGAGCTGGCAGTGCTGTGGTGTGGGGTGCTCTCAGGAGGTCACGATGCTCTGTAACCTGATGAGACCATCTCTTGCTGCTGCTGCTGCTGCTGCTGCAAAAGACATCAAATGAGTAGGGCATAGACTGGAAGTTGTGTTTGCAGTCCTGCTTTCACAGGAAAAACTGTGGCTTGGATAGGCTTTTGTTGATGACTTCAGCCTTTAACTTTCTGTTCTTTGGAAGAACACACATTTCTCGCAGCTATCAGGGGTTTAGCGCCATTAAGAAAACACAACTGTTACATATTGTAACATCGCATCTGTGGCTTCTTTCTCACTGACCCGTYGCCACCAGTGTTGAGAAAGAGAGGAATTGTAGCCCAGAAGTCATATCAGAAAACATTTTTTTTGCACTTTAAAAGTCTGTTTCTTTTTGCTTTTATTTCCCAGATSAGCTAATTGTACCATTTTCTTAGAAATGAACTCTTGGAGTTTTTTTAATTTTAGTAAATTCTAGTTGCTCTGAGCTTTCCCTGCCCTTTCCCCCTTTGTTCTAGTAAACTCATTTCCTTATTCCTGTTATTAAGGATACTTAGCATATTGTCATTGGGAAACAGCACTCATTTCTTCATGGAAAGAAGCTGCTTAATGTTTCATGTGTTGCAGTGAATAATTAAATAAAGAAAAATATATTAGCCCACAAAACTAGTTGGCAGCTGAAAGGAAGAATGCATTTGCAGTCTGCTGGGGAAAAGTGACACTCCTGGCCTGGTGTCTTGAAGCATGAGGGTAAGGTTTAAAAGCGAATAGGTCTGGCCTGACATMGAAAAAATCTGGATTTTTCGACTTCCCATGCACTTATAACATTAATCTTTAATTGTCATATTCTTGAGCTACTGGCTGTGAGAGCAGACCTGGAATTGGTGAGGCTAAGGGAAACCAGGCTGGTAAGTGGAATGAAATGTCAGCAGGGACCACGACCTTGTGAACTGTCAGGGATGGAAAGGCTGTCAGCACTCAGGCAGGCAGGGGGCCTGGCAGCCTGATAGTGGATRGCACGAGCAGTCTCCATCTAAACAAGGGGTTTTATTGCCCTTCATAGTACTTTTCACCCCTTCTGGGCTCTACAGTCATTGCCCCTTTCCTTTCGATTTTGTAATGCATCTTGAAACRCAACTGTTGGGCTCTGCGAAAGTGGGGTGAAACACTGGGCAGATGGGATTCTGTGCTGGGAGAAGACTGACTGCTCCCAAATGATCTAAATGAGCCATGGAATTTTTTTCTTTCCAAATGAAACCAGAACTGAACTGTAATTTCGCTGTGACCTTTGCAGTTTTACGAAACGAGATCAGACATTTGCCATCCTCATGGCAGAGAGAGCCTTGCTTTAACAGTAATTCAGGGCCCAGTTACAAATTGGGATCTGTGCTGAGTATCTTTTTCTTTACCTCCTCCCATCTAGTTTTTCCTCTCACTGCACATATAATCTCAAATGGATAACATGCTTTAGTAGAATTTGCTGAGACCAGAGACAGAGAGTTGTGTGGAGAACAACTGTGCCATTGCACATCCCTTTGGATCTGGTTAGTGTTGGTCTCATCAGCTCAGGTAGGGGCCTTTGTGTTCTTTTTCTAGCCCTGTGTGCTGACATTTGGAGTCTGGATCCCATAATTTCTGTCTGTATCGTGCAATTGCCTTTTGCATTTTCTTTTCTGTGTGTGACTTGCAGCTCTGTCTGYGATGGGGACACAGTGAGCAGGACTGCAGGGATGATGTGGATCTGGTGTGCTTGATACTCACCAGAGCGACTGCTCAACAGCCGGAGAACATTTGCAGCCCTCCAGCCTCCACATGCTCTGTTGCCCTGCCAGTGTGACTGGTCTGACCTCTACTCAGAGTGAGAGATTGGGTCCAATTCAACTTCTAGCAATGTGGGGAGAGGCCTAGGCAGCTGTTGCAGCAACCTGAAGAGTCTCCAAAATGAGGAGAAAGGGGACTTTTTATTTCCAAAAAGACGCTTAGAAATTCTTGTCAAGGGTTGCGCTGAACCAGTGCTRTTAACTCTTCTGGCTTATCTAAGTACTGCTGAAGTTGTGACCTTTTAGATCATGTCCACTAATTCTTCTCTTTAAATTGACAGAATCTGCACTGAATGGCTCATACTTGGTAAGACAGGTACAGAAAACAAGAGAAAAACTTTAAGAGGAAATGTGTTTTTTATTTACAATCTCCTGCACCTCATCTTTGGTAGCTCATCAGCTTGTGATGGGCTGTATGGCAGAGAGGATAGTGCCATTTAAAATGTACTGCTTATTTCACTGGCTTAGACCTTTCCTGTAGACTCGATTCAGCAAGGTAAATAACCACACATGTACTTTGAATTGCATGAATACTACTACTGAAATTAGTGACACTATTCCTSTGGTTCATTTAGGATGCATGGTTGCAGCTGACCCAATTCCTGCTGAAATAAGTGGAAGAATTTCCCAGTATTCTATAAACCCAGGTCAGGTCCTAAATCTGCTTAACCCTTTGAGTGCCTGCTCTACTGTCTGCTTACCACAGTGTCATGGTTTGGGAGTSGTACAAATGCTGGCATGCATTGCATTGACCCGAATTTTTTCCGTAAGGTCCACCAAAAGAGGAGCTCTCCTCGTTCCCAAACACTCTGCAGTTCATCTTCTGATGCTGCTCTGTGTCACTATGTGATTCCTCCCCTGCCTTCACCACTCTTGATTTCATTCAGCAGAATCTGCATCTTCCCTGTGCAGGAGTAACAAGCAGGAGGAGTTACTGCACCCGAGAGTCGGTCGGAGGGCAACGGCAGCCAGACCTGGAAATCCAGTAACCCTGGTACCACTGACCTCAGGATTAAACCCTGCTCACTGAAACATGAGCCCAGGCTGCCAAATTGCCCGTGATAAGCTTTAAAGAACTGGGAATAAAACCATGCCTGCATCTATTTTCTTTGCAGCAACTTTTTAGCTGGAGGCTCATAACTGGCTGCAGCAATGTGAATAGAGAGCCCCCAGAAGAGACCTGGCAGCGCTCGGCTGTGCTCCAGGATCCCATTCTTGGGGTTTTGTTTGTTTGTCGTCTGGATTAAGGGGATTAAAGACTTAACCTTTGTACAGCCTTTCAAATAATAACTTGTTTGTGCTCGTACTGCATGTCAGGGAAGGATTCCCCCCCCCCTCCTGATTTCATGATACAAGTGAAGATCTGAGAGTGGTCAGGCTCATGTAAAGTTGTGTMTTGTGCTTTAATCCCCCCTAAATTCAGCTCAGTGCTCTGTTCTCCATTTTGTGGTGTTGCTGGGACCAGGGCAGGGTACCTGCTTCAGACCTCCATCCCAGGAGCTGGGAGCTGTCATGTTAGTGGGGGGGTCACAGTCTGAGCTGCCAGATCCTTGTCCAGCTGCTGTGCCTCTGGGCTGTGTTTTTTGTAATCAGAAATAAAATTCATGCTGCCAGATGGGACCCTGCTGCATGTCAGTCTGTCACTGGCTGGCTTTGGCCATTCCTTTCCTCCTGCTTCAGAGTGGCTTTTCTAAACAGGTTTCAGAGGTTTGTAGTTCTCACTGCAGCCCTCTGAGTGAGTGGCAGTGTTTTTTTTGAGATTCTTTTGGGATTTTTTTGGGGATTATTCCAACAGTGACTAAAATTTTCAAAAACATCTAAGTGATTTAACAAATTTATTGGCATGTGTGAAAACAAGACTAAGGAAGACTTGAGAGCTGTATTTAGCTTGAACATTTTTCTTCTACTCCCTGTGCATATTCCACATGTAATTAAGGGAAGACCCAAGGCCACCTTTGGGACCAGCTGGTCCCACCTGCAGGTATATCATCTGCAGGCATGGCCAGGACTTGCTTTCCTCAAAATGATGCAACACCTGCATGGTCTGAGAGATGCCCAGGAGACAGTCAGGCAGACACAGAGATGTGGGTGGCCCTGGCTTTAAGATCTTGTCCTTGGCGCTGCTTCCTTGCAAATAGCACTGATCCAAGAGACACTGTATATGGGGGTGGGAGTTTTTGGGATTGGATTTTCTGGGGATGGGAGTCCTTGGGTTGAAGTGTGTGAGGAAAAGGCATTCCTCTGGCAGATTGTCCCCTGGCAGGGAGGTTGACCCACCTGGTTCCAAGTGGGTAAAAGCAGCTCAGTCTTGTGAGCGCTGTTCCTGGAGCTGTGGCAGTGCTGTAGGATTCCAGGAGATGCAACTGTCAGCATGGCACTCTGCGGACACGTGGGGGAAAAAAAAATCTGTAATTTTGGCTCTTCCTGTTCTCAATGGACTGGAAGTAACAAGGGTGATACAGCTTTATCACCTGGATCAGAAAATAGCTTTTCCATCTGGAGTGTCATCACATTCAGTAATTGTTGCCCCCTCCAGCAAACTACAGCTCTTTTCTAGACAGAGCAGCCAGTGTAAGTAGTAATTTAAAAGCTACAATACCTAGAAAAGYCATGGATTTACAAMWCTGTATCCAAGAGTCTCTACTGTCCAGCCATACTCAGGACATGAGTGACCACTGCTTTTCCTCCAAAGACAGCACAGTACTGTGTCAGGCTCTAACAAAGGTTGTTACCATCAAGGACTTTACTCTAGGGAAATAGCTTTTACAAGAACTGCCTCAATATTGCCTAAAAATGTGCTTTAAAGAGAATCYTTAATCAAAGTGATGTAACAACAGSAGTATTTACTTTTCTACTTGACCCTGGAACAGATAAGTCACAGAGAGTTAACCATTCTCTGCATCTTAGAGGGGATTTTATCTTGCAAGAAATTTGCCCTACCCTACTTAAATTTAGAAGATGTGAGTCCCTTGTGTCTTCTGCACAGCAAAGGGAATACAGACTGAGCTTGAGCAATAGTTGTTAAATTTGCCAGCAGTTCTCCGCTGCAATAAATACCTCTTGCAACATAACACTGAAATCTGTGGATTGCAAGTCTGTGCTTTCTGGAGTATAATATACTTCATCCACTCCACCAAATGCCCATAAGGAAATTGTAAGTGAAATTAAACCACAATATATGAGAGTCAACTTGCACAGACAGTTGATTTAGGACAAAAGCACCTCATTCTGGCTCCTGACTGTACAATTTTCAGAAGCAATTCACAGCAAGTACGTAATAGTCAAATAAGTTGGGTTGGACATTAAGCTATGTGGTGGGTAACATGAAAAATAGATGGAAATGTGGTTACAAATTTGAAACTTTATCTTTGGAAACTCTGTGTAGCATTTTTGAGAGCTCCACTTGACCTACAACTGCTGGGTAGAGGCAGTAAAAGTGATATAAAGGCAGTGAAAATGAATTAATTTGAAAAGTCTAAGTGAATATTAATAGGACCTGCTATATTCAACAATTTGCAAGCGTGTCTGGCATTTATAGATGAACTGTGCTGTTTGTTACATATTACATTAAAGAAGAATCCTGAACCAACATATCAAAATGTCAAACTAACACAGCATTTTTCTTTGATCTCCTTTTTTGTTAAAATGAATTATTGATAGCCTTTTCCGTGGCTGACMGGAGAGATTTCTGATTTTTATTTGCGTACTAGATCAAGTCTCCTATTCCTTCTGTAGACAGAGGTCTTTACAACAACATCTAGATATGGCGTGTGCAATTGCAGAGCTCRGATTCTTTCTAGCAGGGAATGTTCTCCCCACCCATCCCGTGCTGCTGTGATTTCTTAAGCTGATATTTTCATTGGACGTCTTTGAGCAAATACACAGCCCACCCTGGAGCCAGCGGTCAGGATGAGGGTGCAATGGCTTTGTGTGGGCCCACAGACCACAGGGGTGGTGGGTGTGCAGCTCCACAGAGGGATCTGGTGCTGGTTTCCCAGGATCTGTGGAGAAAAACCTGTTTGTCTTTTCAGTGATGAGGCTTGGAGAAGGTGTTTTCCGGAGTGAGGTTCAATTCATGCCGGGTTTCAGGGAGATGGGGTGTATGGTTCTGGAGGTTTTGGTGGTACCAGGGGATAACAACATCTCTTTTATCCACCAGCACCTGGTTYGGACATCAGTAAAGCCTTGGTCACTGCAAGAGCTCTCAGCTGCTCCGAGTTCCGTGGTTTGCAAAGCTCTCTGTCCAAATGCTCTCTGTCCAAATCTCACCCGAATTATAGTTCCAGCAGTCATGTGCTTCTTAAGGATCCACCTCCCTCCTGGAACTTGGCAGCCCCCAAATCATTTTGCTGCACTTCACCTGCAGATGCAGAAGTGGTTTTGGCTTGTTTTATTTTAAGGTCAGAAGACTCTTGTCAGAGAAACAAATCTTCCCCCTTATGGTCTCCTGTTTATCCTGTTTAGCATTTTTAATTGCTTCCAAAAGATGCTGCTTGAGTTTGGCAGCTGTTGGGGCTCTTCCTCCAACATCTCTGGGTTTATTCAGGCACAAGAAAGGATTGTGSAAGTTGTAGCCATAAGGCTCATGAAAGATTTTAGATTTGCATGGATTTAAATTGTTTCACTTGGTTTAAGTCAGAATAAATTGACTGGAAATGTGGGTGAGGGTGGCCCCAGGCAGAATGCTGCATGGAGGACAGAGGGACACACTTATCTACTTATACTCCCCCATACCCAAATGTGTTTCTGTTGCCTGCATCCCATTACASATTTGAGAAACACATTTCCCTCCCTGCAGTTGTGGAATGGGGGACCAGCAGCCCTTGTCTTTCTGTACCTCCAAGGAGATGCAGAGCCTGTGAGTGCCTTTCCCTGCCTTCTGCTGTCTCTCAGCCAGCAGGTCTGCTAGCTTTCTTCACGCTTTAATCAGTTTTTTTCTCTSCGTTCTGCTGACCCAGTTTAGGCTCTTTGAAGGCACGGCAGAGCTCCCCGGCGGCTGCGGCTCTGCCTTGGGGGGACGTGGATGGGCGGCGGAGCTGAGCCGGCGGAACGGAGCGGCAGCGCTCAGCCCGGGGGAGGAGGGTGCTTTTGGAGGTGTGGGTCTCCTTGGTTTGCTCCCCTGGGCACATCTGGGTGCATGTTTTTCTCCCTTAACTGCTGCATATGGCGTGCTGTTTTCTGTTTGGTTGTTGGTGTTTTCTTGTTTCTGTTTAAAATATTTTTTGTTTTTTAAAGGAGGTTTCATTTCAAGGCTGCTGGAGCAGTCTGCAGCGGGGTTTCAGACACGCGTGCTCACACTTCATGCCTTAATAGCACCTGACATAACCTGGTCACAGACATGAGCCAGGCAGATTATCCATCCCCCACCGCTGCTCTGTCCCTCTCCTGTCCCCTTTATGTAGGGCATCCTGTATCTCAGCAGCATCCCCTGCCTGAATCCCTTGAGGAGCCTGAGGGGAGCCCTCCCTGCCTCCCCTTTTTATCCTGGGGTCTCAGTTTTGTGTTCAGGTGCTGAATTTGTGGCTCTTTTCTCTGTGTGAGGGTGGGGATGCCGGCTTTGCTCTGACTGCACAGGGAYGATTGCAGCTCTGCAGTAATAATTACATGAGCCAGGCTGAGGAGTGATGGTTGGGGAGAGGATCTGCGTGGTGGGATGACTCAGGGATGGCGTGACGCAAGCCTGGGGCCTGACTTTGTCTTTGCAGAAAGTTTTTTCTCTCCCAAAAGCTGGCGTCTAGGTCGGGAGTGATTTACCACAAGGCTGCCAGTATCCATTCTCTCTGCTTGGCACTGGCCCCACTTGTTACTGCAAAGGCCTACAGGAAAAGCATGAGACCATTTGTTTTCATGGTTTTTGCTGGTATTTGGTGGTTTCCTGCYTGGCTGACGGATCTCAGGTGGTGTAGGAGGAAAATAAGGACCTGTCCTCATGAGATGCTGTTTGTGGTGAATTCCCTGACAGTTTACTTTTTGGAGCTTTTATTGCAAATTGATTTTATTTCATCCCATGTCCCATTAACCAAGAGGAGTAATTTTGGCTTGCATCCAGATTTACTTTAATCTGAGGGAATCTACTTGTGTAGACATTCTTTGGGGTATCAGAGGGTCTTCAATACAAATCTGGCCTGGTGCTGTGGCAGCCTTTGGCTGACCCTTGCTGACCCTTCAGCGCAGGAGACACCACTTTGTGTTTCCTTTGCCGTACTTACCATGCTTTGCCATACTTTTTCATGGCTGGCAGGTTCAGTCCTGTGGGCAGGAGGTCACCCAGGTGGGGACTCCTTGTAGCTGCCCTTCTGATAGCACCYGTGGTCTTGGCCTTCTGCACACTGTTGCTTGGTTGGTGGCCACACTGCAGAGACTGTTCATATCCCTCCCTCTCCTAAATGCTTCTTTATGTCCAAGCACTCAGCCCTGTAGGAATTGGCACAGAAAGATGGACTTCTGGGACTGCCTGATGGTTGCCAGGTAGAAACCAGCTTGTTCCAGCCTAGGGCATTTCCCATAGGAGTGCTTYGCTGTTCAGGCTCTCTGTAGGGACAGTTGTGTGCAGGAGATACCATCCCTGTGTATTAAAGCAGAAACTGCTTTTGTATCTGTTCTACAGATGATGTATTCTTGTTTTGTAACCTCTCTTTTTGCCTTTCCCTTGTCTTCTCATACATCTTCATAGGGGCTAATTTTAAACATTAGACCTCTTTCTTCTAAATTCCATTGCTGGTTTTCTCATGCATATTTGTTATTCAGTGAATAAAACAGGAAACTTCTGAAAATTAGTGTGAGAGGTATTTGTTAAAGTGGGTAGGTAGTGGCTCTGGAAGTTTTCCCACAGGGTTATTTTGGTCCTGGCCCTCAGGAGCTGAGCTGCTGGCAGGGCTGGGCTGCACCAGGGCGCCTGGTGGTTTGTGGTACACACACAGGCTCTCAGCAGACCCCTGGCTTCATCTTTCACTTGAGATCGTGCCAGGATTTAAGCTCTGCAATGAAAGAAAGTGCAAAAACCCTTCTCCACACACATGGTAGTAATACTTTAAGTATATTTATAGAAAGGGCTGGTATTTTTTCCTGTTGGTGTTAAATTATGGTAAGAAGGATGGAAGTGTTACTACAATGCAGTTCTTCATCTCCTCAGAGCATTTATTCTCTGCTGTGTAACAGCTCTGTGTGATACTGATGTTGTATGGTCATTTTTGGATCATTGCTCTCCAGTGGCCTAGGCACAAGTCTTGGAAACCCCTCTGTGCCACCACATTGCTCCACCTGAGGGATTATTAGTGGGGTTTGTGTGTTTGTCACAGAGGTCTGAGAGTTGTGTGGGGCTAAGGCAGAGGTAAGACATGGCGTTGATTTTGGACTGATCCTGCATGGACTCAAGCAGAGCCAAGCCCTGAGACCAGGTGCTTTGCACTGCCTCCACAGCAGAAGAGAATAGTAGGAGMAGCTCAGCTCTTCTGCCAGTGTGCTAGTGCTTTAATTTTTAGTAATTTCTCCAAGAATCAGCTGTTCATATTTTTAACCCCTGTGCAATGGCTGACTTCTTAAAAGCAGAGGCTTGATTTCTTSCAGGCTGTGTTTTCTGTGTTTTTATTAATTTAATCATTATACAGGTGTGTGTATGTATGTGAAGTCACCTGACCAAAAATAGATGCTGTCAGAGCTTTTGCTCCTGCATTCAGGGCATAAAATCTGGCAGTGCTTTGGGCAGCTCAGGTAGCTTTCACACTGATGAATAGAAAAATTCAATCAATTGTTCCTTCAAAAAGCCACCTTTCTTTTTGAGCAGCTCAGACATGCACTCAGATATATAATACAGATATATAATACAGCAGAACTGAGCTGAAATTAATCCAGCCTGTAGTTCCTACAGTGAGAAAACGTCTGGAAAACTTCGTAGCAGGTTGCCCCAAGATGGCACTCTGTGTGCATGTCACGTTAAAATAATCTTATGGTTCTGAGAGACCATCTTTATGCACTGAATATGTCTCTTCCTGGGGAGGTAAGGTGSAAGCCAGAGGTAACAGGCGTGCAGCAAATATTGTCACCCAGCCCTTGAGTGATGGTCAGTGAGGGCATCAGGAGTGTTGTCAGAGGTGATGCAGGCAAAGAGAGGAGGATCACAGCGGAAAGGGAACTCGTGGTTTGTGACCAGAACATGACCTAATATGTTTTCATCCTTTTACATGCTTTTTTTGTATTGATAAGGTGGTGTAACTCCCAGATATACATAACATTTCATGCAATTGTTTTGCTATTCCTTTATCTCCTCCAGTGCAGGGTACAATTCTTTGACAGGGAAGGGAGTCGTGCCCTGAGAAAAATCTGACTGCTGAGGAAGCAGCATTTCCAAGGGTTAGGTCCAAAATAATAAAATAACTTCCTCTTCTTTTGGTAGTGGAAAAAGTGCTGAAATATTAAAAAAAAGGTGAGAGGATAGAGGGGAAAAGATGGTACCTTAACTTTAGGTTAGAGATCRTAGGATCATAGTTTGGCTTTAGTTGGAATGGACCTTAAAAATMATCTCAATCCAACCCCTCTGCCATAGGCAGGGACACCTTTCCCAAGAGCAGGTTGCTCAAGGCCCCTTCCAGCCTTGGACTCTTCCAGGGATGGGGCACCCAGAACTTCTGTGGGCAACCTGTGCCAGGTGCCTCACTACTCTCACTGTACTAATTTTTCCTAATACCTAATTTAAATTAAATCTTCCCTTTCAGTATGAACCATTTCCACTTGTCCTGTCATTCTAGGCTGTGGTAAATAGTCCTCCTCCATCTTGTTGGCTCCCTTCAGGTGCTGGAAGRCCTCAATTAGGTCAGCCTAAAACATTCTCCTTTCCAGGCTGATAAACCCCAATTCCCTCAGCCTTTCCTCACAGCACAGGTGCTCCATCCCTCTGATCACCTTGGTGGCCTCCTCTGGGCTGGCTCCAGCAGGTCCCTGTCCCTCCYGTGCTGGGAGCCCAGGGCTGGATGCAGTGCTCCAGGTGGGTCTCAGCAGAGCAGAGCAGAGGGGCAGAATCCCCTCCCTGCCCTGCTGCCCACGGGGCTCTGGATGCAGCCCAGGACACATTAGGCTAAATTTTGGAAATTCTTAAGCCCAAAGGGATTAGCCAAATTTATATTTTAATGAATGGAATATTGTCAAATATGTTTAACTTTGTTTGGTATCTTAGGTAGCATGTGAGGGACTTTTTTGTTTCTCCTTGCAGAGTAATCTTTATGATTCTGCTTTAATGTTTTTCCTTGTCTATCAAAAAAACTGGAAAAGAAAATTTTAAAATAATTAAAGTTTCCTCCTTATTCAGTTCCTCTGTAGCTGTCATTTATAATTCTTTCATGATGTACATGCTTTGAATAAACCATGTTTTTCAAAATGGCTTGTATAAGTAAAAAATCCTTTCACACTTTCACATTGTATTTTTTATAACAACTTTTATCAACCTATGACTAAAAATTTGTCTCCATTTTGAAACTTTCTGTAATGGACTGAGATAAAATCTAATTCTGTGCTTCACCTACTCCATGGGCCAAACAGATCCTTCATTTAATTAATTCCAGAAAGAAAAGAAGAGAAAGGAGTAATTTACAGGAAGCTCTTGGCCCCAAACCCCCTTCCAAGCAACTGGCAAACTAGGTATGGCGCAGTGGGTGAAGCCTCCTTCATGCGGGTGGGAGATGAAACCTTGAGGGGTGGGATGTTTTCTGGCTCACAGGGACGTTGCCCAGTGGTGCTGTCACCCTCTGAGCCCGCTCAGGTGTTCGCCCAGCGCTGCCTGGGCTGATGCAGGCACTGACTGTGCTGCTCCACGGCCTCGGCAGCGCTCGCTAACCTGGATTTGATGTGGCATGACAAGACACCAAGYTCTGCTCTGGCAGCGAGGCTGCTCACGTGCAGTGCAGCCTGCCAGGCTCTCCCAGGACACASGAGCCGTATCCGTGCGTAATGGCCTTGTGCAGCTAAGTGGAGCACGCTGCCTGAGATGAAAGTCGCATTTCAGAGCGGGCTTGTTTCCCTCCCCTCCCTCTCCCTGCACCAGTGCCCCTTTCACCAGCACAACGGGATGTCTTCCTGCTTCCCCATCGCTCCCCAAAACACACAAGCCCTCCTTCCTGCGTGGTGTAACTAATCTGGTTTGCTGACTGAGATCTGCCCGGGCCTTTAAAGTGGTGCCAGCTACTCTGTACTCAGTGTAGCATGGCAGCATTTCAGAGTGAAGCTAAAAATCCAAATCCAATAAGCAAGGAAATAACCATAAAGAAGAAGCCCTGGTAACCATTCTGTCCATCAGCTTGCTGCCTGATGGGGCAGCTTTGCACTAAAAGTTGGCCATGGACCATATGTTAGAAGTATGAAGACCTCTTTTTTCCCTACTTTTTTCATCTTTAAGCTCAAATCTATGAAGAGATGCATTTTTTAAAATCCTATAGGAAAATCACATTATTTTCAGGGATGAGCTTTCAAGCAGTTTGGATTCCTTTTTCTCTCTGTTGGGATTAGCAAACAGCAGCAAAACTCACACTTTTCCTAAATCCCCCTTCAAAATGGAAAAAAGGTTACCCAAGCTCAGGTTTTGTTCTTTTGAGATTTAACTGAAAGAGAGTTTCAGTGAGGGGGTTGTGATCCTGTAAGGTGCTGGCTTTCATGAAAATTAGCAGAACAATTTTGTGAAAAATATTTGCATTTCAAGCGGATGCAGATTAGTAAGACTTTTACGGTRAAAAAGACTTTTATGGTTTTGTTAAAAAAAAACAGGTTAAATGATTTATTGTTTGTTAAGTTTGTGGAGAGAAGATGACTTTTCAGAAAAGCATTAAAGAATCCCCAATAATATAGAACATCATGTGGGGGAACAGGATATGACAAAAATCCAGAGTAATGGGGGACACCATCCATAGTGCCAGAATGGGTCCTGGAAGCAGGGGAATGCTTGATTTTGGAGAAGAATGGAACAGGTGCTGGAAACTCTGTGGCTCTCTAAAATGGCAGAGTGATGTTCTCTTCTGCCAGAGCATTCCAAGGGAAAACTGTTCTTATATGGTTTCATCAGGCCAATTTTAACTTTTATTTTATTTTTATTGTACAAAACAAATAAAGAAATTTGCCAGTGTAGGGAGGATTAAGACTGGATTATCCATTTTTGTGACTCATTCTGATAAGAAAAGAGCTCATCAACTCCCTGTAGCCTTGCATCTGAAGACAGTTGCTGACAGATTGCACAAAATATGTCCCYGCATTTTTAGGACCCCAAGACAGCATCTTGCAAGCAGATAAAACCAAATAAAATCTGACAAACCATCTTTGTACTGGAGAGATGAGAGAAAAAGTGCAGATACTTTRTGTTACAGGATTTGAATGTGAAGATATGAAGAAGGGCATTGAATTATAACTTAAACTCCTTAAATGTTCTCTTGAACATGAAGGATCKTAGTTAATTAAAAGTTATTGCATAACTGCTGCTGGGGAGTGAAAAGTTTATTTTTAATTATACTGTCTTACATAATGGTTACACGATGACAGAGGCAGAGAAAGTGATTTAAGTATACTTTTTTAATACAGTGAAATTAAAAAGTGAGGTGTTGATGCATTAATTCATCCTTGACTTGTCCCTGGATCTGTTTCATGATCTCTGCTTCAGCACACAGTTTTTGAGGACAGTGTCTGTTTGTTCTGGACTTGCACAGCCCACAGCTGTGATGACGACTTCTTGAGCATGGTATTCATCACGATAATAAATAATCTTGTCCACTTTCAGCTTCTCCTTTGATCTTAGAATGTTTTGGCCAGCAGACTGGTACACATGCATCTGTAACTAATATGCCAACAAATCACATCTATAATTTATTGTAATCGTGGAAAACCTATTTCAGCTGGATGATTTCTTAAGTAATTTATTTAACTCTGGCTATAGGACTCTATTTTCTGCCTTGATACAAAGAACTGTTGGCTTTAAAAGCTGAGCATGCAACAGTACAATTAAGTATGTTTTTTTTAACCAGAGACAGCATCTACAGAAATGTTGCAAACACAGAAAGGGATAGTAAGATAGAGGGGAACTGAATATTTGTATGTAACGTAAGTAAAAGAGAATCTTGTTTTCTGACTAACTCAAAAGTATCTCCTATGAAATATTCCCTTCCCTCTTTGAAGTCTGTGTGTGCCTCCTCAGTGGTTGCCAGCACTGGAGAGGTACCACTGTAGGGCTTTGGGTCATTAGAACTTGCCTGGCTCCTGCATGCTCAGGAAGGGGCTGCTGGAGGCAGCCAGGCTCTGCTCCAGCCTCTGCTCCATCTACAGCCCCTGTGTGGGGCCTTGATGGCTGAAATGCTGTGTCCTGATGTGTAATGTTCAATTTATCTAAACAGAATACTTGTCTGGAGGGGCCACCACCAGCTGATCAGGCTGAACAAGAAAACAGACAGGAAAACCTCAGCTTGCAGAGTGGTCCTGGGTTCACCCATGTCAGACTTTAAAAGGTCTGTTTCTGGCCATGAACAAACTACTGTCCATTTACTTCTGCTTTGACAAGCACCTTTCCTACAAAAGGACTCATGATGATGATTGTTGTTGAGCTGGCCCCTAGTGTGTAGGGTTTTTAAGCTAAATTATGATAGAAATCACAATAGCTCTAAGGAAATCTAGTGTGAGACTCCTCTGCTTTATGGCCTTGGCCTGCCCTTCCTCCTCTTCAAATTCTGTAATTTCTGGAAGTACCTAAGACTTTTTTGAGTTACAGAGGACAAGCTGGAATTGATTTACCACCTGACTTAGTGGGGCTTCGAACAGAAACTTAGAGCTATTGAGTATTTCTGSCAAAGTCTTGTCAGAGGTTTAGAGCTTGCTTTCTGAATGCATTTATTAATTAATGTCTGCCTCTCTTTCATGGCTTTGGCTATTATTTTTTTAAATGGAAGCCATCACAAAGGGTTTAATTGCAGTGATTTTTAAATTATTTTGTCTTAGAAGTATTTGTCAGGGAAAAAGCATGTGAAATTRAATGGATGTAAAAATTAATTACATCAGATCCTTTCAATAAAAGGGAATTAATGCAATGAAGATATGCAATATCAGGTTGTATCTGTGGGGTCAGATATGCAGAGATCCCTGTCTGAGGTACATGAAATCATGAATTTAGAGGGMATGACAATATTGTCTGTTGTTGATGTTACAATATGCTTTCATCCTGTTGTTTGGTGGGGTGGTTAACAGGGGTACCATGTGCCTGGTGTTACCATGCATCTGTATGAACAGCAGGCTTGTGCACTGCCCTTCCCCTTCATGCTTGTCCATGTATCTTCAATTGTCATATAAAGGCCAAAACTCCGTAATTTGATTGTTCATTTGTAAGCTTCTTATGTAAGTCWGTGCTTCTTATGTCCTTTAGAAGGGCTTAATTAAACTTTTTTTGGGTAGCTGGAGAAAGTAGGACAGGAAGGCAGATGTCAAGTAACTCTTCAAACCAGTCTGATCTCCCATGGCCAGTGTAGGTCCTGGAAACCCTGGGCTGGGATTAAGATGCCTGCATGATTTTGAATGCTAGAATCCTACACCTTTGTTTTGGCAAATATCAGGGGAATATTGCATATTGTTTATCATAATTTTCCTTAAATATTAGTGGGAAGTGTGTGCCAATTGTGAAACTGAAAGAAGAGGCTTAATGGAGAAGSACTGAGGCCAGAGATGGTGTTGGGGGTGGGACTTGATGGGTGGAATGGTTCAGCTCCACATCCTCAAACTCCAGAAATATGCTGCCTGGGGAAGGCACACAAAGGACCTGCAGCAAGCAGCAAATAACCCCATCTATACCCTGGGAATACAAATGGTGTGCATTTGGGTAAATAGTGTTAGATGCAGCATTTAGACATTACAGGATGGGGATGCAATAAAAGACTGCAGAGAGCAAATACTGCTGAGCCCTGACAAACCTCTTTAGTTGGCCAGCACACCAGAACCATCACCTTCTCAAAGGCACTTCGCCTTTTCTTTCCTCTTTGTTAATTAGATRCAAGAAAAGAGTAGGTCTCTGATTTAAGCACTGGCTTACTGAGCTCAGCCTTGAAAATTGAAATCTGTCTGCGACTGGGAGTTGTTGGCTTCWGCTCCATGGTTCTCTGGGGAAGAGCTGCTCACTCTCACAGCTGGTTTCCCTGGGTTTGGCTGAAAATCCTCTGCTGCTGCTGCCTCCTTGTGCCTGTGTGTATCCCAGGGGGAGACAGTCGGTGTCCTGCTTCCTTTCTGGCATTTTCACATGGGAGATTTGTGAGTTTTAGATCAACTAGAAACCAAGACAAGGTAGAACTTAGATTCATTAGAGAGGGGTTTTTTGGTGTTTTTTTTTTCCTTCTGTTTTTTCTTGGGGTTTTTTTGTTGTTGTTTTCTGGTGGGTTTTTTTGGGTTTTTTTCTTGGCAGGGGGAGGGCAGTGTCCACTGATTTACTAATTTGTTTTTCTAACTCATGAATTTCCACCCCCCTAAATGTAACCAGAAAGGAGGCGGCGTCACTTGGCAAAGAAACATTTAGGTTAAGTTTCGTTTTGCTGGAAATGTTTTTCCTTAGTTGTTTAAAACAGATTGAGGTTTTTGACAGCACAATGTGGTGTCCAGCCCAAGTGTGGGTGGCAGGGAACGCTTCGTAGGGGGGTGCCAGATGTTTTTCTCTGCCTCAGGGGAATATCTTTGAAAATACTCACCCTTCTGGTGAGATGCTGCACAAACTGCAGAAACTTAGAGGGATCCCAAACATTTGTGCTGCCTGTGGACTGGTGCTCTTGTACATGCAGAGCTCGGTAGGAAGCCAGGGGATCTTCGGTCTTGATCTGAAGCTCCGTGACCAGACGTGCCCCTGACTCATCATCTCCAGTGCACTGCTACTGCAAATTATTTGAATTTCTTGTGAGTCTGTAACCAAGGTAATGGCACTCGTTGTCACTGGTGGAGCTGGCTGTCCTGTTTCACTCATGGATTTTCTTTCTGATGGTACTTTGGGAATGGTTGTCTCTGGCTGAATGACACGATCTCTGYTTTGCTTGGTGATTGAAAGTGCCTGCTTTGATCTTGAAATCAGAGCTGAAACTTTTCTTCCACTGATGTTTGCTTTACCCATGCCTAGCTGCTGTTAGACGTGTATTGACTTCAACTCTGTGAATATCTGTTTTTCTGCACTGTGCTTTGGGGTCAGTATGGAAAAAAACTATGTCTTTGTTCTTAGAGAGAGCACAGCATTCTGTGGGAGTGCTCTCAGCCTTTAGGGATTTTTGTCTGTCTTCTGATGGGTGTCTATTTTTGTTTTGAGGAGATTTCTGGGCCAGAAAGTCAACAAAATGTAGGTCCAGAGGGATAATGGGAGTTGTGGAATCCAGCTGCCCATCTTAGAGCAGAACAAAATGCTTAGGCCATCCCTGATGGATGGGTCCTAGCTTATTTAGCCTATTCTTCAAAAAACCTAAAGCAAAATCATCTTCTACTAGCTTGCTCCACTGCCCTYTCCTTGCAGATTTTTCTAATGTGAACCCTAGATATTCCTTGTTGGCAATTAAGCTGATTAATTTTTGGTTTACTCTCAATGGACATACAGATTTAAAGACTTAATGTGCTCAGACCTCTGTTTCTCAGCATACGTACATTCCTTTCTTTGAGCCTTTCCACAGAGAGACACCCACCCCTGCAGTAAAATAGCCAAAATCTGGGATATTTCTCTTGGTCACCTTCTAGGTTGTCTGGGAATTTTTCTTACTGTGTGCAGTGGAGATGATTCATGGAAAAATGCTGGTTATAATCTGTCATGGCTATCTTTATTTCTAAGAAGTTTTTTTTGAACCTCTTTATAAAGATGACTTTAGCAGATATGAGCAAATGTAAGCAAAAAAAAAATCTCCTTCAACACAAAATATTATTGAAGTTCCTTTTTATACAGCAACAATTTAAATGCTTCTTACTTCCTTTCAAAATATAGGATAGAAAGATTTGGGGAATGATAGGCATTTATTCTTCCTTCTTACCTCAAAACCCTGCAGCAAAAATTGTGCATCTTCCAGAATACCACAGGGCAATTTTGTAAATGTGGGGACAACCAGAGCTTGWGTTGCTTCGTGGATTTGAATGACTTCAGACTATTTTCTTGCAGCTGAATATTTGACTGTGTGGGAGGATTTTCTCCTAAAAGCAATGAAAAAACAGGGGGGAAGAAAACACTAAGTAAATTATAGTTCCAAATTTATTCAACAGATCACAGTTTCTGTACCRTGGATGCAGATTATATCACTAATATTTTGCACAAACAAAGAAGGTAGTGCCACAGACCTGCAATTAGTATTTCTCTTCAGCAAAATATTGTGATGTAGCTGTCCTGATTCTCGACATGTACCAAATCAGTGTGTTCCAAGCATTATTTTGCACTCTGCTTCAGTTTCTTGGGAGAAGTGTTGCAGCAGAAACTGGTACTTAGTTTATAAAAAGCACAGTTGGTATCACTGGGAGGGATTTTTGTGCCATGTGATGTGGCGTGGCGTGTCCTCCCCTCAGATTGCAGACAGCCAAAGTTAATTGCCAGTGTGGTGCCAGGCTGCAGCCAGCTCCACGGCTGCCTGGCCTGGCCTCTTGGGCAGTTTCCCATGCTACACACTCCGAAGTTTGGGCTGCTATGAAAAACATGGTGTGAGCATCTGCCTGCCTGGGCTGCTGCTGCTGCTGCCCGTGGAGAGAGCTGGGCACTGTCGTGGAAGGATGTGCCAGTCCCTTGTGGGTGCCTGTGTCAACAGGATGGAAACGCTGAGCAGCCATGCAAGGAACAGCCTCTGGGTCTGGCCATCACACAAGTGTGCAGGCTGGAGCTACTCCTCCAGCTAAGACAGGTTTTAGTGCTTTGGGTATAACAAAGCAAAGCCTAACCTAAGGATGTGCATCTGCATAAGGCAGGATATTTTCTTTTTCCTTTTTCAACCACTTTTCTGCAAAACATTCCAAGTGCTTTGTGGCAGACAATAAGCATGTTGTTGAAGAAGGTTGATAGKCACTGCCTGGGCTTGACACAAGTGCCTGTGACAGCAGCACAGTTGGTATAATGACTTATATGCAGAGAACAAGATATCTGCATCCTAGACAAAGTGCTTTGTATGCTAGGACTTCTGCTCCCCACAGATGCTGGGAGAATTCTTCATAACAGCTGGGATGCTCACAGTTTTGGGTGAAGGCTTCTGTTATCTGTAAGGGCTGAACTCTGGAGAGTAAAACCAAAAAACCCACAATATTTACCAAGGGGCACTTGGTGTCTTGACGTAGTTTTGTATTGCCATCTCTTTAGAAATGTGAAATTCTACCTTATAAATCAGGGTGAGTTTTTTTTTCTATTCTACCTCTACATGTTTCCATCACCATCATATTATGGATGCTACCAGGTGCAGATGGTCATCAAATCATCGTCATATTCCTGCCTGTGCATCAGTGCACCTTCCTGTGTGTCAGGATCCCATGGGGGATGTTTTGCATGCATGCAGYTCATTTAGGGAAGTACTTGGAACTTGCAGACCGACTGGGAATTGAATTTTATTTTCTCTCCCATGGTAACCACCAGTTTTTGCTCAGCACAAATGGCTGTCTTTCATCAGAAGACACATTTTTAATGGAGAAATAACTGGTAAAAAAAAGCAGAGCTGCCATGCATTTAGAGGCAAGATATGCCTTAGCTAAATCATTACTTCTAGAAAAGTTGTTTAGCCAAGCTGGCACCCAGCTGCCTTCACCCTGGCCAGCAATAGTCTCCCACCAAACCACAAGACTCTGCTTGGAATTTTCCTTAAGTCCTTGCAAATCCTCATCTCAAACTGCAATTTTCTCTTTCCCCAGTTTCCCTGATTTTGCTAAATCCAGGTATCCTTGATATCCCTTGCCTGCTATATCTTCCCTGTGCCTTAGCCAATTCCCTTCACTCTAATCTTTAATCCTTAGGTTGTTTTTCTTCTTAGCCTGTGGTTTTGCATTAGTTAATCTGGGTTTTGCACATGCCTGCTTTATCTTGGAACACAGTGGGCTGCCCGGGGATGGTCACCTTCTCCACCAGTGCAGAGCCACCTCTGCAGCTCTTCTTGTTGGCACAGGAAACATGCTGTCAGAAGTGCAGCAGTGACTGTGGGGACTGTAGGCTGGCACAATTTGGGRCAGGTCAGAAATTCTCCCAGAAGTGAGTTGGGCAATTGGCTGGATTGAAGTTGGCACAGAAAAGCACCCAGCCTTTGAGCAGGGGCTCTGCCCAGTGCAGCTGAGTAATCCTTAAGATGTTTCCTTCATTTCTGTGTTGATATATAATATTTTCGGCTAGCGTCCAGGCAGCCCACCAAATTTTGTTAACAGTCTGATCCTAAGGGGATTAGCTAATGACTTTCCATACTGATTGGGTAATGACTTTTTGGAAAGTGAGAATTCAGCAGAAAACAATCCTGGCAATTACAGTCTGCTCATGTCAATACTGCAAGTGTTGCAGAGCAGTTCCATGAATAAAATGGCTTAACTTCTCAAATTAAGTCTGTGTCTGTCTCACCAACCTCCCTACAGTCTCCTATTCTTGTCTGATGGAGGAATATCAGACAAGATATTTTATGCTCCAGACTCTTTGGGGGTGAGAGTGGTTGTAATCTCCCTCAGCAGACTTGTTCTGTCTGCTGCAAAAGCTTTTGGTGGCATGCCCTGGATCCTGTTGGCATTTCAGGTGCAGCCCAGCCCTGTGGGCTGGTGGCACACTCGTGTGTCCCCAGGCTGCACAGATCTGTCCCCTCCTTTGCACCAGGAGAGGTACTCAGCATGCTACTGAAACAGCCAAAAACCTTTCCTGACTTTGGAAGAGAAGACAGACAGACTTTGGAAGATTTCAGACATCCAAATCTAGCACAGGCATCGCTGGGGACATAAATGCTCTTTTGAAATGTATGGTTAAAAGGGGAWGTCTCTAAGCAGATCCCTGAATGAAGGTCTGGAAACAAGGGGAGAAATAGTTGCATATGTAAACACTCAGTTCAGAATGGGTCAGAAGGAGGGCAAGTTTGCAAGCAGCATTCTTATAGCTCTTCCAGAAAAGTGGAGCACAACCTCACATTGACCCTTAGGGTATGCAAAGGAGAACAATTATGCTATAAGAACAACTCAAAATAGAAACAAAATACACGCAAGAAGGGTCCTCAACCATACCAACACTTAGGTCTTTGTTCCCTCTGGAGACAGAAAGGGTGTGCAGCACAATCTTCCTGGTACTTGCAGTAATTTTTACTTTTTTCTAAGCACTCGTTGTGCCAACAAAACAACAGCTTAAAGATGTGTTAGCAGCTGCATCTGCAACTGCATCCTTCAGCCATTGTTATGCATAATTACTCACTGTTTTATCAATTCTTTTGTGCTCCCAGTAGTCTGGTTTGAGAGCCAAAGCGCATCACTGAGATGTCTGCTTGGGTCCCATCAGAGGCACTGAAACTTGGCTGACTAACTGCTTTGTGCTGTTTGTTTTACCCTCGCTGCTTGATGCATGATGTAAAAATCAAATAAACCCCTCCAGCCTGTAAACGGGATGCAAACTTCATAGGTAACAACAGTGGCGTACATGCCGCAGTTTGCTTTCTAATATATGGAGTTTATAAAATACATCTTTAGCAAATAGTTAGCAGGAGGAAGAACTGCAGATAAGCAGTTTATTGGAACTAAATGTGGCTGCTCCATTCTCTTTCCAGCTACTGATAGACGCAGTCTTAAGCAGTGTTGGTAGCTTAGTTGTAAAGAGCAGCTAAATATTGGAAGTGTTGGTACATCCCGATGGTGAGCACAGAGAAATCTTATGCTTGTTTTCACTGTTGCATATTGCTTTGGAGATTTTTTTTGTGCCATGTGCAGCTCACCTCTCCCATAGCTGCTTGCCTCCTTCTTCCCCACTGTCACTGACTTGCTTCCCTGAGAAGAATAATGACTATCCCAGGTTTCAAAGGAAATTTGTTCAATGAAATGCAGTTACTTTTCTTCTTTATTTTGGCAACCTTACTTTTTCCACTCATCTTCACTGCAGTACAGAAGTCAGTAGTTTTTAATGAAAACTAATTTTTACTCCTTCTCCTCCACAAAAAAAAAAAAAAAAAAAAAAAAAAAAAAAAAAAAAAAATTGAAAAATACTATGACAGCACTTCTTCTGGAAACCAAATATGATATGATTCGAGCATGCACACCCAGGAGATTATAATGCAAACTGATTTGCAGTGTAGTGGTCATTGCCAGCTGTTGGCCACAACAGAGTGCTGTTGTGTGCCCTCCTTGTCACTGTTGTCTCCAGTGATGCTCTGAATGGTGCCAAGTGCATCCCTCACACCCTGCCTCGGAGAGGGGGGACACCCCTCTTAGCTGTCCCCAAGAACAGGTCCCCACCAATGCCACTCACATTCCTGGGGAGCTGCCTGAGCAGAGAGGCCTCCCCTTTCCCTGTGCTCCTTGTCACTCAGCTGCTTTTGTCCTGCTCTGGTCCGGGGCAGGCCCTGCTGCCTCTTGCTGTCAGTGCATTCCTCCASCTGATGCAGTTCTGTGCCTCTCTGCCTCTCGAATTTTTTCAAGGGCTGAGTCATCACCACAGCTCCTGAGCGCTCCTGCACCTTCAGCATCTTGAATCTTGGTCTGCATCCTCCTGCTTGGGCCAGTTTCTGGTATTTTCCTTCATTGTCCTGATTTTGCAGATTATAAATTTAAATGAAGAGGGCTCTGATTTTCCACTCTCTGCTGCTCCCAGGCCCTTGCTGCATAGTAAGCGACCAGCTGACAAACACGGCATGTAACATCATGCATATTCCTGCTGACATTGTTGACAGCAGAGCTCATGCATAAAAAAATTTATGCCATAAAGCATAGGTAGCTCTGCAGACTTCTGCTCTATTTAATGCCCAAGTCAGAATATTGGTCAAAGCTTCTATAAGAACGAGAAATGACATTTCCCCATCTGCTCCTGTGAGGGGAGGAGTTTCTTCTTTGAAAAGCAGAATGATTGTTAGAAGACAAATGAGCAGGCTAAACTGCAATATGCTTCAGGAGTAATTGCTCCTGAGTTGCAAATGTGTTCAGTGAACAGGGGCTGTGTAGCAACGCTGTTGGGAACAGGTGTGAAAGGTTTTTAATGCTGCTGGCAAAGCAAAATTGTGCTTCTTTTTGWCCATGAAGTAAAATAAGAGAAGGATTTAATAATAATTTTTAAATAATGACCAAGAGGAAAGTTGTTGTGCTTCTTATCTAACTTATTTTCTGAACCATGCACATTTGTTAAAGCAGAGACTGAAGGATGAGGTCTACAGACATCATGGTCCTGTTCTATGTAGTAGCCTTTCTGCTGGTTTTTGCCAAATTATGTAATTGTGAAATAKTCTGGGTTCTCTAAAGGGAATCTAGTTCCCAACCACCTGCCATGGGCAAGGGTCACCTTTCACTAGATCAGGTTGCTCACAGCCCCAGTCTGACTTTGAATGTTTCCAGGGATGCAACATCTACCACTTCTCTGGGCAGATTGTCACTGTCATTACAAAACCAAAGATTTCTTACATCTGGTCTGAATCGACACTCATTTTAATTTAAAATCTCTACCACTTGTCCTGTCACAACAGGCCCTACTAAAAAGTCTGTCCCCATCTTTTTAACTAATAAGAAAACTAGAAAACTAAGCTAATTAAAAAGTCTGCCCCCCTTTACTGAAAAGCCACAATAGGGTCTCCCTGGAGTCTTCTCTTCTCCAGTCCCATCTCCTTCAGTGTCCTCACAGCACAGGTGCTCMATCCCTCTGATCATTCTCAATGCCCTCCTCTGGGCTGGCTCCAGCAGGTCCCTGTCCCTCCTGTGCTGGGAGCCCAGGGCTGGATGCAGTGCTCCAGATGGGTCTCAGCAGAGCAGAGCAGAGGGGCAGAATCCCCTCCCTGCCCTGCTGCCCACGGGGCTCTGGATGCAGCCCAGGACACGTTTGGCTCTCTGGGCTGTGAGTGCCATGGCTGGGCCATGTGCAGCCTCTCACCCACAGCACCCCCAAGCCCTTCTGGGCAGGGCTGCTCTGGGGCTGTTCATGCCCAGCCTGTGCTGSTRCCAGRGKTTGYYCCAACCCAGGTGCAGCACCAGCACTTGGCCTTGTTAAACCTCATGATGCTCCCGTGAGCCTGCTTCTTGAGCTTGTCTGGGTCTCTCTGGATGGCATCCTGTCAAACAACCTCAGCTTGGTGTCATCTGCAAGCTTGCTGAGGGTGCACTTTATCTCACTGTCCATGCTGGCAATGATGATATTAAATAGTCCTGGTCCTAGTACAGGCCCCTGAGGGACACCACTCATCACTGATCTCCATTTCAAACAGTGAGCTGTTTATCTATTGCAAGATGTGACTTTGTGGCAAGAGCTGCCTCTCAGTTTGCTGAACGACCCTCCTGCACTCAGGGTGCAGGGTCTGCATTCAGCATCAGCACTTCCTGCCACTGACCACGTGGTGAGACTGTTCACCCGGTTCCCTCCTTTCCAGGCAAAGCCTCTCCCACCTTGAGGACACCATCAGCCAAGGGGACAGAATTGTGATGGTTCTTTCAGTGTTGAAGGTTCTCTTCTCTACTGCAGCTCAGTGTTCGATGCAGCAGGGRACCAAAGCCCAGGTCTTGCCCTCACCTGCCTTGCAGAGCCATCTCTGCCGAACATCACAGGTATCTGATATGAAAAAGAAAATGTTAATGGAAACTATCCAAAAGGCAGGTGGCCAGGGTATAATCCCCTGCCTGTGAGATATTTGAAAACAGTGAAACAAATGTGTCATATTGCCTCTCAAGATGCCCTATTCACTATATTTCTMGGAGAAAGACTGTCAATTTTCTTGCTGATTTTGTTAGCTAAATTTAAACTAAGTTTCCCATTGCTCCACTTATGCTAAAAACATTCCCAGATAGACCAGTATAGGAGGAYTGGGTCATACACTTATTTACACATGAATGAAAAGCCACATGACAAACATTTAGCATTTTATTTTTATAAAGACAGGCAAAACTCCTTTCCTTTCCCTTTTTAAAAACTCAGATCTGCTCTTGAGTTTTCATGCATTTGTTACAAATTTTTGGATTAGTGGTGTAAGATAGAAATCCTTTGTTTCTCTACCTTTGCTGTCACTTGTCTAGTTTGTTTGAATTTGATAACGCACAATGAAAGGCCTGTGGGTAATCTGGGCGTTGCTGCTGCCTTAGACTCCATGCAATGTCAATCCTACCCTGCCTCATCTGAAGAACCTTAATCTTTTTACCTGAAGGTGCTGAATGTGATTTAGTGGGAAGGTGTGGGCTGCACATCCTGTATCCCTGTCCACTTCTGCAGGCTTGTGTGTTTCATGGCATCATGCCACCAGCTGCGCAGAGGGGTTGTCAGTCARCCATCCATGAGCATGCCTCTCTACCCAGAGCAGATTCTTTCCAGAGGTTTGTTCAATGAGAGACACATGCTTGAAGGTGGTGGTGACACTAGTATTTAATATTTCCTAGTATCTAAAGGCACTTTGTGCCAAGCTRTTTCAAAGGCACTCATGAAGACATTGGATCACACAACCTGTAGGATCTGCAGAAGGGCTGTGCTGGTGAGCTGGGGTTAGTGGCTCCTCTGGGTATCCAGGCACCTGGCAGTGGTGTGTTTTTCAGCAGTAAATGTTCAGAGCAGGAATTTAAAGCATTCCAGTGCAGTGTTTCCTTCTGGGCAGAAGACATTTGTGCCGACCTGCCTCTGTGTGTCTGTGGACTGCTGTTTGTGCTGTCGAAATGCCAGCTGGCTCCGGGCATCCGCGCTCAGTCCCGCGCCGCGGAGGCACGGGTGCCGTTTGGTTGGGCCCCATAAATAGCTTTTGTTCATTCATTGAAAATGCAGTAATTATAAACATGCTAGTTTAATAACTGTGTTTAATTAATGGTGGGTTAGTAAACGATGCATGGAGAGGAGGTTAAAATTTACTAAAGGCTATCGCTGTGTAGCTCTTAATTGAATTAAGCGTGTATTAAACTGGGCCCCTTTCCTGTCCCTGGAGAAGCAAGCTGGGTGCACTGGAGCGTATGGATGCTATTGATTTCAGAAAGCTTTGGTTAAAGGCAGTACAAAAATGCTCYATGGCCAAAGTCCAGATCCTTCTGCATATATAATAAGGCCAAGGCAGTGTTAGCACAAAACGATAGAGAGCATGATGTTTACTTAAGGAATTATATACCTGTTATTATTATCACAAGTCATTTCCCAAGAAGGCCTAGTGAAAAAAAAAAAATTCCCTGCAGTCACAATTTTAGCCTTATTTTGGAATTGTTAGCTCTTTTAATAGATTTTATATAGGAGAATAGGTTGTCCTATGTCTGGTTTTTCTGTGTATATGTAAAAGAATATAAACACTTAAACACAGTGTCAAAAAATCTTAAGGAAAATATCAACAGATTTTTATTTTGTTTTTTCCATCCATCTGTGTCCAGCAAGACTGTTTATAGCATAAGTAGTCCTCCAGGAAGATTTGTAACACAGGGAATGTGGGCAAGAGCTGTTAGGCACGGCATCCTTGTGCCCTGTTTCTTTTAGAGAAAGTCATGTCATGCTTGAAATAAGTCTCTATAAAACTTGTGTTCTTAGCACAGGAAAGTTGCATGTACATGTGGAATAAAGGTTGTCTCTGTTTGCAAAGGGAAAAATTARGCAGAAGCTGCAATTGAGTTTGCTGGGAGATTTGGACAAACACTACAKTTCAATGTAATGGAATAGGGATTTTTTTTTAGCTTTTGGATTAAAAGCTTCTAATGGACTTTTTAACGTATTTTGAAGGTCAAGCATTACATATTGCAAATGAATATTTTCATGTTTTATGAGTATGTGTTCTCACTGTATTCATGTGCCTTCTTCTGGCAGTGTCTTCTGATGTTGCTTTGGCTTTGCATTATAACCTTTACAAGTAGTTCTCCTGGAGCCAGTACAGTTTTAGCCATGTGGAAAACCAGGAGTTGGCTTTGGATTTTATTTTTTTTTTCCCCCTCAAGATAAGCAACTTGTATACTCAGGAAAAAGCAGTTTACATGAACTCAATGGGTCAATAGCCCTAATAAAAATCTTGCAGAGAAAGAATCTGCTGGTATTTTTTCACAGATCCACAGCATCAGGGCACAAAATCTTATCAGAGCTGTTGGATAACTGACTCAGAAAATGCAGACAGTTTGTATTTGACTGTTTTTTTCTCCTATTGTACAGGCTGCAGAATCAGAAATAATATAGATTGTTAGGAGAAAGCTGGGAAGGTCTCATTGACCATTTGACCAAGCCCTCAGTTACAGCATTTTTTCCAGAAAAATGGCATTTTCCTTCAAGTCCTTGGAAAAATCCTTTTGAACTTAAAAAGGCAGATATTGTGCAGAATTTATCTGTGTTTGTTAAAAACATCTTTTCTAGTTTTATAGAAAAGTAGGTCACACTAGGGTGCACTGTTTCTTTTTGTGTCTTACAGACAAAAATGCAATCACAGAAGGATGTTCTAATGAAGCAATTAACAGGAAGATTTGTAAAAATATTTGAGGAATGTCAGTTTTCCAGGAAGTCTGGCAGTTTGGGAAAGCACCAGACTTTTAAGAATATCTGAAATGCTTGAACTGTCAACAAGAAAAAGCAAAGTAACTCAAAAAGTGATTTACAGAAACATATAAAGAAATTCAGTGGGTTTGGAGGCCTGGCAAAATTCAGGAAGCAGTGGAAGAAGTATTTAGTGACAATTTYGGAAGAAGGGCAAGACAATGGAATGTAGAGATCATTGGTTTTGGTGATGTTTGTGCCCTCTGGGTGCGCTTGGTCCTGATGCTGCTCGTGCCAGGGTRAAGGGTGAAATTTCCACCCATGTGCAGGCTCTGTGAGTTTCTGGAGCCTTGCATGCCTGGATCTTGGGATGACACCTGTGCAAGGAGATCTCTTGTTCTCTGGAGGGCTCTGTGCAGCACCCACATACTGGTTTTGTGGATGAAAGAGCTGCTTTAAATATCAGTACTRAGGTTTGTGACACTGTGGCACAGTAACACACTTCTGTTTGGGTTTGTGTTGTGAATATTATGCCTCTGGTGTTTTCGTGAGAGAAATGTGCCTGGTAAGAACTAGAGCAAGCCAAAACTGCTAAAGCTTGCTTGCGTGGTAATGTTATCTCTTTCATGGGCTATTGCTCTCCCACAATATAATTTAGTTGAGTATAAGTTGCTTCAAAGAAATCCTGCTGGTGTTGCTGCTTGTTACTCTACAGCATTTGAGTTAAAATAGCAGGGAAAAAAGGGTGGCTTAGCTTTGATGTCTGATACTGTTAGGAGTGACTTGCTCTTTCCTGCTTCAGAGAGCTTCTCACAGCTGTTGAGAGAAGTACTTAGCCCCAAAATGCAAGACTTGTATCCCCCAGGGCTGGCGGAGAAGAGGTTGTGAATAATTTGACTTGAAGTCAAGGTGGTGCTCGGTGGAGCAGGAAATTAGGAGTGCTATTTTTAAATGCTGAAGAACTTATTAAAAAGCAGTAATAGTTTTCATTAGACAAAGAGCTTTGAGTTTGGGAGTCTCATGATTTGAGGTAGCATCATTCATCAAGTAAGTGTTTTTTAAAGAGTGCCAAGTAAATCTGTCTTTCTGGAAGGGTTGGTGACTATCAGGAGAATTAAGTAAGGGATGCGAAGCTTTTTGACATAAATCTTGGCATGCCAAGTATGTCTCTCTAAATTGGCAGCTGGTGTTGCCACACATTAGCATTTAGAATAAAATAAAAATGACAAATTTGTCTAATGTGAGAATAAAACTAACACAGAAATTCTGCTCAGTCTGCATCATTTGGTCCTCTCTCTCCTTTACTCTGTGCCTGTGATTTTCCAAGAATTTTAAAGATGAGAAAGACACAAGCTTTCATACCCCCTCCCCTTCTAACGCCAGATGGAAAATGGCCCATGGACATAAGCTTGCAGCAAAAGGAGGGATAATTCAGATATTAGGGAAGGAAATTCTCACTGTAAGGGTTGGGGTCACTTAGCCAGACAGGCTAGGGAATCCACACCAGTGGAGACTGCTGTGTGGAATTTGCAGGGATRTGCCATCTCTGTCCAACACTATTTCAAGCAGGGAGGTTGAGCAGAGGCCCACTGAGGTACTTTGCAAACTAGGTTAGTGTGCTTTCTGTGACAGAAAAAGGGCAGTCAGCCTTTGAAGATGGTTATACCAGGGTAAAATCAAGAAAGCAGAAGTCTTACCTTCCTTTGTCCTTGCCCAAGACAGAAAAGCGTGTTAATGCAAAGAATATTTGACATTAAAAAATTATGTACAACCAGAGCAGAATAAGATCCAGATCCCCATGGCTGCAAAAAGTCGCTTTGATTTTTTTCCAGACCTTTGGGTTTCTTAGCAGCAAGTTCTGTGCCTAAGGGCTCTTCAGAAAATGGGTARTCTAAAGCTGGCAGGTCTTGAGATTAATTTTATATTTTTCTGCTGAATCTAAGTCCAAGAAGACATGTAGTAATCATGATAACACATTTACAGCTGCACTGGAATGCCCTGACCCTAACCAGGTCATAAGCTTCAAAAAGTAACTGTTTTCTGTGATGTTAAAACYGCATTTATTCTTTGGCTTTGTAAGACTTTATAGTTCAGTAGACTGGGAACAAAAGTGCTATTTGGTGCTTCAGGAAGATTTTTCTATTTATTACTGTCCAAGATATCTCTTATCTCCAAAACAGAGATGACTTTTGAGGTCTCATACTCTTCAGCACCTGGTGTACATRTTTGCACAGAACTGTAAATGAGATATTTCCTTCCAGTGTTGAGTCACTCTTGTTCAACACGYGGAATATATGTAAGTAAAACCAAAGATTTTATTTTGAACTCATTATTCAATGGAAAGCTGATTAATGAGACCTTGAAACCTAATATCCCCAAGAGACAGTTCACAGCACTGCATGCAACCTAGTTCATAGCAGGCAATAAAATCAGAGGTGACTTAAGAGTGAGCCATTATATTRTGTTAGGAGGGAAATTCAGGCTCAGGCACACAGTGGAGTTTGCACTGGGTAACGATTCATACAGGTCAGCAGACCTGTGGTAACTGGGGCTCAGTGATTGCCTGACAGACAACAAGAGGTCAAAACCAGGCTGTTGTGGGGCTCCTGCCCTGCTCGCTGCCAGGGCAGGGTCCTGCACCTTCCCTTTCACAAGCACTAGTGCCTCTGTGGCCAGGTCTCCAGCCTGGCTGATTCCCTGGGGCAGTGGCCAGGGTTCTGCCCCAGACCAGCTACCCTCTGAATCCTTGGGATGAGAGAGCATATGAGGACACTGTGCATTCCCAAACATGCAGCAAGGAGCTTGCTCAGCYGTGATGACTGGCTTGGGCTCTGAGCTTTTTTTCTAGAAAGATTGTCAGATTTTGAATTTCTACTTTCTCACCACTCTCATGACAATAAATGTTTTGTGTAGCTTCCAAGACAGAAAAAATGCTTCTTGGTGCCAGATGAGGTTTGCTTCTGCTCTAGT
Organism: Cardinalis cardinalis; assembly: GCA_014549065.1. Taxonomy (NCBI): domain Eukaryota; kingdom Metazoa; phylum Chordata; class Aves; order Passeriformes; family Cardinalidae; genus Cardinalis; species Cardinalis cardinalis. The sequence goes on from JACDOX010000120.1 coordinate 1,650,420, forward strand.
GACTTGCAAAGTAAGTCTGAAGTTTGCTGAGGCTGCTTATGGTTTTTAGAAACCATTGCTTTTAGCATGATGAGTTTGGTTTCTAAAAGCCCTTTGAGGGGGTTGAAAATTCTGCCTTCAGCCTCTCAAACCACTGCTGTGGTTCGGACTGGTGAGGCTGTTCAGTCATGGAAAGTGGAGCAGAATAGGTTTTGATAGCAGCATCCCAAAGTAATCATGGTAGGAAGGGAGGATGGAAGAGGGCAGAGGAGGGAGAAGACGTGTGGRAAGACAGTGTCTGGTTTGTGTGTGTGTGTGTGGGAGAGAGAGAGAGAGATAGAGAGAGGGGGAGAGAGAGCAAGAGAGGGAAGACTGAGTCTTCTTTGCTGGAGGAGGAAATGAAAACTCCTCTCTGAGGACGTAGTCCTGCTCTTGATTCACTGCATGCCAGTTGAAAAGGGCAGCCCAGCTGGATTTCTGTCCTCTGTATTAAAGAAATCTTTGCTCTCCAAAGCATTTTCTGCCTTAAATGTAAAGATCAGCACCACAGCTCACTCTCCTGAGACGTCTGAAGCAGACTGGTGACCGCTCGCTTGATCTTCATTAAGGTGCATTTCAGTGGTTTTACCTGAGTGTACTGGAGCTGTTCTGGGTTGTGGCCAAGCTATAGTCCCTTGTTTGTTGTCCTGCACTGCCARGTTGAGTCTGATGGAAGGAGTTTCYACTCCTGCAAGTCCCTGCTGCCCTGAGGGGCCGGTTAAGGCCTGTRGGGTGAGCTGGTGCCCTAATGAGCTGTGGGGATATGGATAATGAAGCAGAAACTAAATCTCCCACATCTCTGTCCATCTTAAAATTATGAACTGCAACATAATTCATCTGAGCAACCTTATTTTCAGCATTTTCTTCCCTCTTCCTTTCCAAGTGTTGTACTTCTGCTTTGGAAACACCTCCGCTTTATATTTATCCTTGTTATATGATGGTCCAGAAAGCTTGCATTCATCCTCTTTTTAAAATTTTTTTCCCTAAGTACAATAAATTTCCAACTAAAGGTTAGCAGTTTCAAAATACAAATGTAAGAATATGGTGTTCTAATGGGAGAAGAGAAGCTGTGAGCAACTTGCCTATCCCCAGGAAAACTGCAAGGCTGGAAACCCCAGGGATGAGTAGCTGAGATGGGTTAAACAAGGGCTTAATTTTTTCTTTGAAAAACACTATTACCTGGTGTGTCAAGTCTATTCAAAATAATCCAAAATATCTCTTGGCAGATTATGGTTTTAAGAAATCCCATTTAATTCTGCTTCTTTCCTTAATGGATTCCTGTTACGGTTTACACTTTTAGGCTTTCTGTAGAAGCAGGGCAAAATTTCTGTCTKTGTGTTTTGTCTGTGGGGAATAGAGTCCATAAATTAGCTGTTCCTTATAGGAAAGCCTGCAGTGGCAATTCCTGTGGGACATTGTTCCTCTCAAGGGGAAACATCTCCTTTTCAGTCTTGGCTCCTGCAATGCACATTGGGCTTTTCACATCGGGCTGAGGACCAGCAGGATGAGGATGTGTGGTCATCAGCCTTGTCTGCAAGAACAGTATCAGACAACCAAACTCTTCAGATTTTTAAGGCTGAWGGTAGGGAAAAAGGCAAAAGAAAAGAAAATATTTGGGGATTTCTTAGTATAGTTCTCTGGAACTTTCACAGGAATTTAAATATGATATTCCAGTGAATATGTCTCTTTAAAATACTGGGTTTTCCCAGTGGATGAGAATTCCAATTTTTTATTAACTCTATTGTATTTTTAAGGTTTTCCATCTTGAGGCTGGGCATCTGGGTTCAGTTTTTGTTTTATGAAAAAAGCACTGGGACGTTTAAATAATTCAAGGGAGAAATTATATGTGCTCAGCAAACAGATGTCAAAAAAAAAATGAAAGAAGCTTAAAATCTAGGCCTCCAAAGTCACTTCCATATATTTCCTTTTTAAAGAATGCATTTTTAATCAGCTTTTAGAAACAAAGTGCTGTGCTGACATATACGTACTTACTCAGTGTTTCATCATGGGACAGAACAAAGAAAGTGAAACCAAAGTTACAAACTACTGTATTATAATATGCTAAATAAATGCTGTGATACCAAATTGGCTCACCTGACAAAGCCCAGAGTTACAAGACTGTTGTGTTGTTGTTTTCCAGATGATGTGAAGATAATTAAACGAGTTTCTATGCTTTGTAACAACAGGAGTTCATACAAGGGCTCTGATGGCTCTGGTAAAATCAAAAAGGGAATTAAAGAAGAATACCCTTTTCCAGGAAATACAATCACTGTTCTCATCGTAATTTGTAATTATAATTTCTGATATATGTTTCATAGTCTCGTTCAGCACATTTTCCTAGAAATAATTTTAGGGGTGAAGTTTGGATTGTGGAGTGTCTCTGCCTCCCTGCACACAGCACAGCTGTAGGAGGGCTCCTGCCCTGAGTATTGTCTAAACTGTCAGCCAAAATATGAAGAAATGCAGTAATCTGAAGGGAGTCTTGCATGTTTTAGTAGAGTAATGGAAGAAAAGTAGGTGAAGACAGACAGAAGACGACCTTGCTCTCCTGAGGTTGGCGCTGGAGGGGTCACCCCAGCTGCTTTTGAGGCTGCTGATAAAGCTGCTGTTGCCACATGGTTTCTTGGTGCTGCCACGTCATTAGTTTGCATTTGAGTTTGAGGTGTTTCAGTCCTGGTTTAGCACCTGGGTGGAGCTCTGGGCAGTCTGACCTCCAGGGGCTGCAGGTTTGCCCTGAAKGGCGCCTGGGAGAGCAGGGACAGTGCAGGGTGTCCACCGCGCTGTTGCCTCTCCCCTTGGGGAAATGCCTCCACATATCGCAGTTTCCTCTGGGCTTGGAGCCAGCTGAGGAAGATCTTCGAAGATGACTGAATAATCCAGTGAGGGACAGAGGCTGCTACACCTTTCACTGRCACCTCTAAGGGCGGATCAGGTTCAGTGGAGCAAATCTTCTCCTGCCACTCACTGCCATCAGTGATTTCTGGGTTTGTAACCTCTCCTCCATTTTCATTTTGGTGGAGGGGATTGCTCAGGTTTTATGGGGTCTTTTTAAAGTTGTGTGTGACACCCTGMTCCTCCTCCTCTTTATCCACCCTGCCCAAATTGAACCACACTAGCAGCTATTGCAAAAGAGATGCTATTTAATCAGGTCCATGCTTGCTTGTTGCCAGAACAGGAGAATGTGGGACTAGCAAAGCAGGGAAGGTTGTACCTGCTTTCTCTGATGCTGGGTGGAAAGAATAACACTTTGTCATGCTTTGGCTTTCCTGGCTGCTGGCTTGTGAGTGCTTGATGGCAACTCTTTGTGAGCTTTCCTGCTTGGGAAGAGTGGTTCTTTCTGCAATTTCAGAGTATTTCCTTTTCTTGGTTGTTTTTCTTGTTGGCTCTGAGTCTTCCCTGCCTGCAGGTTGCTCATAGTAAAACGTTAGTCACCAGTAAAACTGATTTTTTTTTCATAGATACATAGTGCAGTGATATGGCTATGAAATAACTTTCTTTGACAGCATCYTAATATGTTGCTTGGGATGCTGTGATGACTTTGAAGCTAAAAGTGTTTAAGAAAAATATTTTCCAATACAAAGAGTTGGGTTGAATTTTCTAATGCTGAACGTTGATATACGTAATATGGTCTTTGGGAATATTCTGGTGACAACATATACCTATTTCAGGTCCTGATCCCAAGGATGTTTCTGAGCGCATGAAAAAACAGATACATTGTAAGTGTGTTGATATGAGCCATATTACATAATTCCTTAAGTGTTTGAAGGATTAATACTTTAGTTTTTGATAACTGGACTTTTGCCTATGCTGCACTTGCTTTTTTCTCTAAAAAATATCCCCAAATGTGTATTTAATTTATAATATATGAGTCCAATATTGTAGTAGCACTATATTTAGTTTKAAAAAGTCTGTTTGGTTTAAATAAGGCTCACTTTGAAGCTTGAGCTTAATGGTAAATTTGGGGGAAAAACATGTGTGTGTGGTAGTTCTGTTTTGTGTCTTTTCTTTTAGTGGTTATATCCTGTTACAGAGAATGATTATGATGAGAGCTTATGTAGGGGAGTCATCTTGTTGCATGTTCTTAATCTTTGGCAGGTCTCTGAAAGCCTGCCTAGCTTCTTTCAGATATGATCTGCAGTTACACCCATCTGAACAACATAATACATGAAAGTGCAGATAATGTGTCTTTAAGTCTAGTGTGTGATTAATACACCAATACTGTTTGGGATAGTAAAGATTATTGTGTGTGTTTGCTCTGAAAGGACTCCCTCTTTTGTTCCTTCAGCCCAATAAGAACATTGACTCAGAAACTTGAATATTTAAGATGCCTGAAGGCAAGACTTTGCTCTCCAGGCTTTGCTTCTTGTCTTTGTAGAGATGATGACTGCATAAAAGCACATGATTAGATGAAGCATTGAATCATTATTTATAGAGCATAACATTTATTTACATATTTTTAATTGGGGCTCAATTCAGCATTGAAGTCTTCTAAAGCAGCAAAGAGATACAAAAGAACTACCACGACAGCAACTTCAGTGTGTGAAACCTTTGTCCCGGACTTTGTGCAGATTTAGTGAGATGGTATGTGGTGTAAATGTGTAGAAAATGAGTGTCCTGAACAATACATGGTGGTGACAGCGTTCCTGAAGAGTCTGCATGTCTGGGCTGCAGTATCTGGACTCTGATGACCATTGTGTGCAGACTTCCAGGAAGGCAAGCATCTTCTGAATTTCCCCTGAGAGCACAGGCTCTGCTGGCTGGGGTTAGATCCTACTCTTACTGCAGCAAATACTTCTCAATTACCAAAGCTAGGTAAAATCCCCTACATTCTAAGAAGCTTGCTCTATCTCTAGCTGCACTCTYCCCTCCTTTTTCTTGACAGATCATTTTCATTTAGGCAAAAAACTCTGTTTGAAAGGCACTAGACCAAAGATTGCAGTGATTGCCTCATCTAGTTATTTCTGGAACTAGAGTACCATCCTGGGCTTGCTTTTGTGGAACTTCAGAAACAGCCATAAAATTCAGCTGTCTCCAAAAGCACAATCACACATTGCCCAAGAAAGGTCAGAAGAGGCTTGGGAGGATTCCAGATCCGTGTTCCAAGAGATATGGGTGCAGAAAGACATTGCTGCTGTGGTCAGTACTGGGGCAGGTCCTGTGTGATATCTTAATCAATGATCTGGGTGAGGGAATCAAGAGCACYCTYAGGCAGTTTGCAGATGGCACCAAGCTGGATGTGAGTGCCGATCTGCTGGAGGGCAGGGAGGCTCTGCAGAGGGATCTGCACAGGCTGGATCCATGGGCCAGGGCCAGCTGTGTGAGGTGCAACCAGGCCAAGTGCTGGCTCCTGTCCCTGGGTCCCAAGAGCCCCCTGCAGCTCCAGGCTGGGACAGCGTGGCTGGGAAGCTGCTGAGTGGGAAAGGCCCTGGGGGTGCTGGGCAGCAGAGGCTGAACATGAGCCAGGGTGTGCCCAGGGGGCCRAGGAGGCCAAGGACATCCTGAATGTATCAGCAATGGGGTGGCCAGCAGGACCAGGGCAGTGACTGCCCCTCTGTGCTGGGCACTCTTGGGGCTGCACCTCAAATCCTGCTCAGTTTTGAGTCCCGCAGTGCAGGAGAGACACTGAGGTGCTGAAGTTGGACTCAATGACCTTGGAGATCTTTTCCAACTGAAATGATTCTATGATTCTATGAAAGAAATGGATGCTGTAGTCAGCATCAGCAGCATCTATTCTCTGAGAGGTGATAGCTCTTGCTTCCAGTGAGTTTCTACCCACAGGGTTAACCTTCAATTTGGGAAAGAAAAATTCAGTCTGGTATGTATGCTTTGGGAGGCTGCTGTAGGGAGTTCAGCTGGAGGTTAAGAGTCCAGAGGCAACAATGACTGTGTTATGGTTCAGTGGTCTGTGTCCTTCAGAGGTCACAGATGAACCCTTTGTGCCTCAAGAACCTCTGCATTGATCTGAGAGCAGGAATGGGAACTAAATTAAAACTGCAAAGACTGAGCCTCCGTCTGTGGAAATCCTGCTGTTGGCTGTGGTTGAAGTCATGTCCTGGTTTTGGAGATGCATTCCCTAGAGGAGGTGAGGAACAGTCAGCTTCATGTGTGCCCTTGTCGGTCAGGGCTATATGGAGGGAAGCTGAGCACTTCTGATCTGTTGAAGTGCTTCACACACCTGAACCAACCCTTCATGGAGAAGGAGTGAAGTGTATGCAGTGTTGAAGGGAAATGCAGGTATTGCCTCCAGGTAGATATTAGTGGTAAAAATGTAAACTGTTACCTGAAAGTCCTTTGGTTTTTCACCTACTGGCTGAGTGGGAAGTGAAAGAACATTGGTGATGATGAATAAGTGAACAGTGTTACGGGATCTGCCTGTCATTGTCTAGGGTAAGTTTTGGGAGGAAACTTCTGAAGTGGTCTCTAGAAAGCAAATTCAAGCTGCCCCTCTTTGAGAAAAGTGGAAAAAACTGTTTATTTAACAGGCAAAGTACTCACAAACATGAAAAAAATGAACAGCATTAAACAATAGAACCTCTCACTGTTCTGAAGACATGGCAACTCAGAGACAGTCGTTATCATCGGCTGTAACTGGGCTCTCTCAGTCTCTCATCCATCCCTCTGGTGCTGGAATGCAGCRTCCTGGTCCCGGTGTGAGCTCCTGGTGCATTCTGGATGTTCAATCCAGAGCAGGGCTGATCAGTTCCAAAAAACGGAAAAGCCACAGTACAGGGAACTTCTCTGCCTAAACTAGCTAAAAACTGACTAAAAGCAAAGGAGAGCTCTGTCCCACTGTCTGTCTGTGCTGCAGACAATGCAGTATGTGAGCAGGTATGCAGGAGAGTGAGTGCAGTTTCTGCAGACAAACCACACACTTCTCTCTCCTTCGCTCTCAGAACCTGTCTCAGAGGTGCAGAACTTATTGCTGGGCTAAACAGGTGAATGTGGATACGGTGAATTCAGTATCACGAAGTGATATGAAGTATCATGAAGTGGGGATATGGTGAATTCAGCATCATGAAGTCACTCCAGGACACTGCCAAAGCCAAGATGGAGAGGATCTTCTCTGAAAGTCCTTTCCTAAGCTCTACTTGGCACACTTGCTTGGGAGCACTCACAGCAGGCTGTTAATTATTTCCAGTGCTCAGGTCATCAGATTAGAGATGATTAATGGATTTTGGGAATAGCCATGTGGAAATATGTCTTGTTGGATCTGGTACTATTACTACTACTAMTARTAATATYGTTTCTCTTAATTCAGACTTATGGGAAAATGGAAAACTGTTTATTTATTTATTTATTTATTTATTTAAAATTTTAACCTTTCCAGTAACACGGTAAAATCCCATCAGTCCACCTTCCAAGTGTATTCATTTTGCAGTGTTGTAAGCTGTTTGTTTTCTTGGTGCTTATCACCATTTAATTTAAACAGTTTGTTGGGGACATTTGTTTGTTTAATATAGAATCACAGTATTGGAACATGAGATGTTTGTGGTTTGTTTGCAATACTAGATGCATGACTCCTGCAGACAATGCAGTCCAAATTTAACATGTTATTTACATTTTCTTGTTTTATGAATAATTATTGCAGAGATCTTTCCCACAGGAAGATCTTAAGAAGAGTGGAAGCATTTAAAAATAATTACAGATCTACTTTTTTACCTATTTTAACATAAGTGTTGTTTTCAGAAAGATCTGGAGTATACAGTAAATTTCTATAGAGTGTTCAAAACATTACATGGAAGGCCAGTCCCTCAGGAAGCCTTTCAGTTGAGAGATTTGGGGTTTTGGCTATAAAAGTATAGGTAAATAGRGGTTTGTTTCAAAGTCATACAGGAGCAGGTGACATTAGCAAGGGCCTTTAAAAACTATGTGACTTATTAAGGTGCCTAAATGTAAATTTGAAGTCCTAACTCTGTTACTTATATCCTTATACCTATAGTTGTGACTAGTTTTCTGTGTGAAAATGTGTGTGTGTGTGTGTGAGAGAGAGAGAGAGAGAGAGAGCGATCTGTGCTATTTTCAAACTTGGAAAAGGGATGTTTCTTGGAATCTCTATACTTAAAATTAGATTTCCTCTGTGGTTACACAGTTGTAGAGTAAATCCAGAAAATCATCTCTGACTAATTATGTTACTGCAGATTTTTACTTCTATAAATTATGTCAGAAATGAATTCTGAGTACTCTGAAAATTCATAATGGTGCTTCCCAGCATCAGCTCTGAAGTCTTCAGCAAATGGAAGAGATCCAAAGGATGATTAGGCATGTTGACATACAGAGGAGGCTGAATAATTGCAGAACTGGATGGGTACCATTCTTCAAGAAACTCTTTAAATACAGTTCTTTCATCATTGAACAAGCTTGCAATAACTTGGTTCCTTAAACATGCTTTTTTTTCTGCTATCAAACTGAATAGTATTTAAGAGCTTAGAGGTAGATAAGTAGTTTGAATGATCTGACAGCTAAAGAAGTTTGCTTTGATATAGTCTGGGACACTACATCATGCRAGAATTAGGTGATTTTTACTCTTGTCTGAAGTCAGTTCTTTCATTCTGGTTTAAATGAATGCAAAAAGGCAAGCCTGTCTTACTTCAATACTCAAAATTACATTGAGAATAAGAATTTTGGAACTATTTAGAAAATCACATAGAAATTGCAAAGCTTCTTCATTTTCCCACCTGACCTGGACTTGGAGAAGAKGCTGCTGGAGACAGTTTGTGTATAAAGAGGGTGAGGGCAAAAGAGAATAATTTGATTTTGCTAAAAGGCTTCTGTATCAGTATCAGAAAGAGTTTTAGATTTGATCCTCTCGTTAATAATGGATGGCCAGACGGATGCTTCCTCCTCTGCTGTCTCTTTTTAACTCATCTGAGTGATGGTGGAAAATGCAGCCCAGTGTCTTGAGCTCAGCTGTCTCTCCAGTTTAAAAGCCCACTGTGTCTGTCTCTGAATCTCCTCTTGCAACACAGCAGTTCTGGTATGTTGAAAAGTGCACTTGGGAAGTTTCCTTACCAAACCAAGCAGGTCAAACAAACTAGTCATTTAATACACAAAAGACCTAAAACCGTGAAGTGGTATCATTGCAGCCCTGGCTCAGCATTTTATTGCCATCTGCAACCCAACTGGCTTTGGTTATCCCTGCTTTCAGAGCAGGGCTGCCTGCATGACTGCTCACCATCCCAAAATACATCATATTTGCTGTCCTCAGAGGATGCTAGCCTCTTAAACATAGGCAAGACTGCAAGGACGTGCAGTGATGGAAGGGCTTKTGCTGCCTGACCTGGGGTGGGAACTGGAGCTTTTGGTCAACACCAGGGTTCAGAGCTTCAATGTTAACTGCTGACATACAGCAGATGTGTTCTTCAGCTTTCACCTATTCATTTTATTTTTAGTAATATCATTGAAATCCCACCATGTTCCTGGTCCAGTGGGAAATACTTTCTAAGATATCATGATCCCMAATTTCTGGTATAATTTCATTTCATATGTTTTGGAAATGTGTCTCTTTTTATGAGCTTGCTTATGTTGTATGGACATAAAGAGGAAGGAGGAAGTAGATGGCTTCAGAGCTCTAGAAGGAATAAGCARCTTCGACCAAGAGGCACTGATTGGTTTTGTGGGAACAGAGGCAGCTCCTCCTGAGCAGTGCTGCTGACAAGGACATACCCTATGGCCTTTGAGATAATACTGGTGGTGGAAGCTGCTGTGGACTTCACACTGTCCCTGGGCTGAGAGTGATCCAGTCCTGCAGTGCACTCAGATGATCCAGAGCAAGGGTAGAAGGAATGAGGAGAGCCTTGCTCTCTTCCCRTCCTCTGGTGGGACATGGTGCTCCACGTCATGCCTAGTAGTGGGGGCACATATCGTCCTTATGAAATTTTCCAGTGGCCCTGTGCCTACAGGAAAGCTTCAGATGAGGCTGTATGGCATGCCTACTTTCTTGTAGCTCCATTCTATCTTTATAAAAATGGGCACAATCTCGTTTCCTTAAGGAAAGATTTTGCTAATTGCCAGTGTTATGGGTACTGTGAGAGCACCTGGAAATAAATAACTCCTYTAGAGAGCTATTTGGTGGCAAGGTTTTCAAAACAAATCCAAGTATATGGTTAGGTTTTTACCTAACTGTTGTGCACCCCTTTAGAGGGTAAGGTTCCCTGCAAGAATTTCGCATTTCCATGCTTGGAAGTTTCAGTGCCCTTTTGGTGAACTGTTCTTTGTTCTCAGGGTTTGCTTGGGCTGATAACTGTAAATGTCCTGGCAATTACYAGGTTTGATTTAGTAGGTCTAGATATTTGCACGGGCCTTTTGATCTTTAATATAGTGGACATAAATACTTGAAAATCAAAGCAGTTAAGAAAGCATTGCAGGGAACCTGTCTGCAAGAATTGATACAGTTTCACCACTACTTTTATTTAGCTATGCTATATTCCTTTTTTTTTCTGTGCCCAGTTTGCTGGGCTAACTGGTTTAAAGCAGGTTTCATCTGATCATATTCAGATACCTCTATTTTACTTGGCCACACATTTTTTAGGTAATGGAGCAGAAAGTGCACTTGAAAGATGTCGAGCATCTAGTCTGAMAATAAAGACCTACAAGAGACCAGATAACTATTTTCTCCTTAGAGGGCCTGTTCTTCTCCTTTGGCCAGAAATGGAGCCCATGGTGACAATCTCAGATGAGGATTCAGCTGATGTTAAAGAACAAAAATCCCAGTTTTAATATTCCTGTATTCCTATTRTTTACTTGTGGGGAGGTCAAACCTGAGGCTATGGTTTGACTGCACAGAAAATCCAGCTTTAGGGCTCCTACAGCTAGAAGCATTGAGACCATGAAATATAAAATGCTGACTGCTATAAAACTTCCTGTCAATTCAAATTTGTTCAAAATCTCTCAAAGCCTCCCAGCATAAGATTTAAATTTTTATTGCCAGGTCAAATATCGGAAGTCTTCCTATGGCTGGCATAAAGCTGACCTGTGAATGTGCACTCTGGCTAATTCAGCAGAAACATAACCATGTGCCTGGATCTGATTTGTACCACTGGGTAATCCAGAATAAAACTGATTTGCTGCTGTCCTGAAGGATTTCAGACCTCAGACCATCACAGCAAAACTATCTTTAAATAACAGCATGTCTTTTAGTGAAAACCCTGATTCAGTTCCAAAGTGGTTTTCTTCCTTTATTTTCTTTTTTTCCCATTAGTTTCTAACTAATAAGTAGAAGCTACACTTGAACAGAAATTAGTACATTAATGTCTTTTGCTGATAGTGGATTTATTTCTCTGGTGCTGAAATGCCCAGATGACTTTAGGAAAACAAGTACAATGCCTTCATCTATATATATAAAAAGATTTACAGTATATGTCAAACATAACCTTTAAAGCAATTATAAAGTCATCTCACTCAGGGGATGAAAAAAATTTTTGGAATAATTGTATGTATGTTTTTCTGGAAGTTTTGGCCAGGCTGGAAATGCCAAAGGGGTTATCCTGGAGGATTGGGTCTTGGCCATTTGCACAAATCACCTTTTAAAAATCAGTAATGGGACACTTTAATGACCCTCTACATTTCTGTTTCCCTCTATGAGACAGTGATTATAGGAGCTCTTTATATAATTCCTTTGAGGACAGCATAGGAAGAAAAAGCTCAATTTGTCAGAAAAGAAAAAAGCTTATTGTTTATGCACTGAATATCCACATATGCTTTTTGACAGTTCCAGCCTCAACTTATTTAAACAAAATATTCTTATTTTTCCATAAGCAATCATTTAAGACAGCTTTTGTGCTGCCTTAAGAAAGCCTCAAAGAAGGAGCTTCTCTTCACCTACATAACGTATGTTTAGCTTGGTATTTTGAACTAAAAGGCTGGAGATGAAGGAAGAAAGTGTATTACTTCCTGAGCCGTRACTAAAAACTTTCACTGAGGAATGGAGAAGGAGATAGCCAGTTTATTTACGTGGGTGGTATTTCAGCCTTTGAGAGCACGTCTTATGTGGACGTGCTGGGTGGAACAAGGGCAGGTAAGAGCTGATTTTTCTGGCTGTAAATACTCCAGGGATGAAGGTGAGAAGAGCTGATAAACACTAAGAAGAGCAGAGAGGGCTGTAGAAGCTGCATGTCTGTGGGTATAAAGTGATTATGAATACATTTAAGCCAGAAAACAGACCATTTCCAGCTATGCAAAGTGTTGGGGCAGCTTTCCAGCAAAATATCAGAGATGTAAGTGTTCTTTACTTCTATTTGAAATTCAATGAGTTTTATTGATTAGAGTGTGAAAAAGTTGCTGTGATAGCTGGGGTCTGGATTTGATGATGCCCAGGAGGATCTTTGTGGCTGGTGGCACAAGGAAGGGGACCAGGCAGCTCTGCTCACCAGGTGCTGGTGGCACACCATTGGGAAGAGGCATGCACCCAGGCTGCCGCCATGCAAAGTGGCTGGTTTWGTGGTTGGATAGAAAGGAGTAGGACTTGGCTGTTGGCACTGCTGAGTGAGAGGGACCATGCTTCTATCGAGGTTTTTGGAGCATCTTTTTGATCTCTGAGAACATCTGGCCCAAAAGCTTCTCTTGCAAAGAAGAGCACCTGTCTTATGCTGTGAGTTGGCTCTGGGTTCAGTCCATGGGCTGCCACAGCAGTGGAGTGTAAGCCTGGGCCCTAAAACCAGTGCTTAGCATGGTGAGAGTCTTCTTAAGATTAAATCCCATGAAAGGCTGATCCCCTTTGTGTGTTCTCCTCAAACTGAGTGGTCATGCTGTCTCTGCACCATCATGATCCTTCTATTTGAACAGGATTAATATTGTTTCCATATCACATTCAGTATATTAATTGACATTTTCCACTCCTGTACTTTCCCAGTTGAGATGTTCTGTGCTTGCAGACATCCTATTTGCAAAATTTTAGTTCACTTTATCCTTGAAACTGCTAATGAGAAATCTCAATAGACCACACTACTGAGATGTAGGTAAGATGGGAGATTTAATTACCAGAGAGTGTTAATCAGTAGCCGCAAAGGGATTCAGAGCAACCAGGACAAAATCTCTTTGGTGGTAAGTTGTCCCCAGGAACAGGGACTCCTTTTCATAAGACAGGGGACTTTGGGCCCAGGGGGCTGCCCATTCCTAGTTCTGGCTTGTTTTACCTCAGACAAATCTAGGCAATTCCAGTGTGGGCATAAAATTAGAGTATTTTGTATTTAGGTCTGTACTTGATGCAAGGCAGGTGGGGTGGTCTGGCAGATCTGTCACCTACAGCAAGTAAGCAAGGTGGTCGTGACTCCATGAAATTTTCTCACATGGGTCTAGAGTCTATTTTGTGGAAGTCAAGAATAAAAATAAATTTCTTCTTAGCGTTRAGGTTTCCATTTTTATCAGGCAGTTCTATTTTTTGCCTTGATGAACAGCTTACCACCTTTCTATTTTTTGCTTCCATTGGCAATGAACACCTGAGCTGCTCTTCTCACCAGCACAGAGGCGTTCAGCTCAGTGCTGTGTCGTCTGTCACATCTGGAAAGAGTATTTCCTATTTATGCTTGTCTGGAGTAATTTTTCCAAAGACAGAAGGTTTTGTTTGAGAATATCAAATCCCTTGAAAGTACTGTATAATTATCTACATGATTAATTTAAGTGTCTGCCGTGGCTCTGCAGTGAGCTCAGGGGYGTAGACAGGCAACCCGCAGCGTATCGATGCCCGCAGCTTTTCCTGTGGGGAGAAGGAATGGGGTTTTGAAGGCTGCCTGCCTCCGGCGGCGTGGAGGGGGCTGTCCTCCTCTATCTCTGGAGGGATGTGTGTTCATGGAGGGGTAGAGCCCTCCAGCAATGCTGCCAAATGAATGATGGATGAGTTTTGCGTGGAATGCAGATGCCTTTGCTCCAGACGGCTAACTGCAGGATTGAAGCTGAAGTCGACATCAGYGCCCTTTGCCAATGCAGAGGAGATTTTCAGACTGGAGCTACAGCTCTGAGCTGCTTTCAAGGAGCCCCAAGATCTCCAGGGACCCTGGCAGTGCTTTTGATCTGGGGATAGTTGGCAAAAGACAGTCCATAACATGTCTACCCAATGTCAAAACTGATAAACAGCTGAGAACAAAACTTCTTAAATTATTAGGCAAACAGGGCCTCAAAGAATGACCTGATCCAATCTTCTCTAGAGCTTGAATGGTTTTGAACCCTGTCTGGTCAGTGAGAGCTGTATGAAAGTTTGCTGTTAAAGCAAAGGGTGTCATTGTCACAAAGGTGTCATTGTCATAACTCACGGGATGATATCCATTAAAGGACCTCTTACTATACTCTCACTAGGACAGAAAAATGTTGAAGGAAGTAAAAGTAAGAGGGATTGAAATGGAGAGATCTAATGTCTTCCACGACCCAAGAGATATTGGCTCTAATCATTGGTCATGGCAGATCTCTGACCTTCTGCAGAGACCGTGAGTGTTGGAGACTCCAGCAACTGAGATGGTGCTCCCCAGGGTCTTGATTTKCTTCATCCTTCTGAGTGTAACCACCACTCTAAATCTACCTGGACATCATTCACATCTATTACTCCATCATGGACAAGAGGAATGGACTGCTTTTCTTCTCATGGTCACTATGGGGCATTGTAAAATACATGAGGACCTTTAACTTGTGCTCTCACACCCTACCTGCAATACTTTTTCCTTTTTAGCAGGCTCTATTTTTTTTTTAGTATTTCATAGTAATTCACACTTTCAAGACTGGCAAGTCATGTCAGAACTCTGTTCCTACAGGGCAGTTTTGCTGCTGAGACCTTCCCAGMCCTGTGTGAGGCTACAGAAATACTTCATATGCCATGTTACCTTTGTGCCCACTGACACATCCTGGGACAATGACCCTTTTGTTCCTCCAACAGCAGGAGATTGACAAGAATGATTCCCTATAAACCCTGGAAAATGTTCAAAGCCAAGGTGGGTGGGGCTCTCTAGTGRAAGGTGTGCCTACCCATGGCAGGGGGGCTTGGGACCACATTCCTTCCTAACCCAATCCATTCTGTGATTCTGTGAAAATGCTGCATCTCTTGCCAAAGAYTTGCCACATAGCCAATCCTTTCTAAGTGAGATATTCCTTTTGCAGTACTCTGCATTTGTCCTTGATGAAGTTTACCCTAATTTTTAGACTATATTTTTCTGATTTCTGCCAAGATATTTTAGATGCTAATCCTGTTCTCCAGTGTGTCTACAGACACACCCAGCTTCGTGTAATCTGCAGATTTAATATGTGTACTCGCTTTCATTGTCCAGGTCACTAATGAATGTGCTGAGCAGAACTAGACTATATAGATCCAGCAGAGCTCCACTTTCAGTGTCCTTCTGTTTCACAGAATGTCATTAATAACAACTCCCTGGGTATGGATTTATAGAAGTCTCATTTAATCGTATTTCCCTAGTATATTTATGAGAAAGTTGAGACAGTGACAAAAGCTATAATAAAGCCCAGATAAATGATATTCAACAACTTATGAAAAGAAATTAATTTGATTTTACATGATTTTATTCTTGCCTCTCCTATGTCTGCTGCTGCTTATATTTTTGTTCTCTTCCACATATATGCAAACTATTTCTCTATTTGGTTTAAAGTTTTTAGGATGATTGATGCTAGATTGACTGATGTCTCATTTTTCTGCTGCTTCTCTTTCTACCCTTGAAGACAGCCACTGCATTTGCTGTTGTCCTTAATTCTGGCCCCTTACCTGTTTGAGTTCTCACAAGTGACCAACCCCCTTACTGTTTGAGTACTCACAAGTGACCAGCCATCTGAGATGGTTTTCGCTGGTTTTGTAGGAAATTTAAATGGTGTTTTTTCCCACTGTCCTGGACTGGAAATATCTGAATTGAACTAATGTCTTACTCTGTTACAGGCAGAGAAGAGGATAGTATGCCTCTGTACTGGTATTGTGTCACAGTGTGTACTAATCCCCTGTGCATAGTTGGTAATTTTGACAAGGACTAAAGGAAAACTCCAACCAGTGTTGCCTCTTTTGGTGTCATTTTTCAATAACTTTCTCTCTGAGCAACATTTTTAAGGAATGCCTTCTTGGTATTAATATGCATATAAAGGGTAACTTTTTTTTTATCTTCTGCAAGTTTCATTTCATTTTTATACCCTGATGTTTCTATTATTTTTGCCTATGTGTTCACATTTTTTTTTAACTTATGCTCAGTAACCTTTTAGTGTTCTTTCTTCTTGTCTTTGAGGAAAATAAAAAGCTCGTGATGCTGCCAAGTCTTCTGATCCTTCTTCATTGAGATGCTATTGTGCTTGTGCCTTTTAAGCACAAAATATTGTTTCTTCAAGAAACTACAGCTCACCTTGATTTCTTTTTCCTTTCAACTCTTCTCCATGAATTCTCTCCTAACAGTTTTTTTTTAATGACTGAAACCAGGAATTTTTGTTTTGCTGTTCCAAATGCCTTGATTTTACAGGCATTCGGACATGAGTTTCTTTCCACCTTACCACCAACACATCTCTCTTTGGAGGCACTTCCCTGCTAATTCCTTGACCCCGTCCATTATGTGAGAATGTTGCTCTGAAGGCACCAGGACTTTCTATTTCTTACTATTTTCCATTTCTAGTAGATATCTTACGTTTCTACTTTCCCATTACCATTGAGTCAGCTGTTATCAGATTCTTGGTTTAGGGTTTGTTGTGCCTTCTCCTGTGTTTGTTTTGTGCTTTCTGCCTTTATTATTAACCAGATAATTTAGCAGTTCTCACTCCTCCTACATTCTGGACCTCAGAGCAAATCTACATATCATCCTCAGTGTGCCAAGAGATTCTGCCTCTGCTTTTTCTTTGTTGGCCCACATATAAGCTATGCATTTTTAGATCAATATTCCAGATCTAGGTCTTACTACAGTAAGTTCCAGTTATGTCAATTAAATCATTGCTTTTGTCTTAAATATGAGATCTTTAATAAGACTTAAATTCTGTGTTAAAAAAACCCCACATATTCACCAGTGTTCCATTAGGTTTAGAGGATTTAACCTTATCTCCTGATCAGTCTGTGTCTGTATCACCTCTTGTTTTAGACATGTGCCTGAGCAGTTTCTGTCTTTATTCTTSCCCTTTTCTTTCCTGTTTTTCCTGCCCTGAGCCTAACTCAGAAGTCCCTCTCACTAAGCAGGGGGCCAGTTCCTCCTTTCCCAAGCTGATGTCTATCCCCATTGAGCTGTTGGTGTAACTCCAACCTCTTGGTGAAGATGCTGGTGTCCTCCTGTACAAGCATCACATGGCCCTGAGCTGTTGTTGTCCCTGCCTGAGCTTTCTTGGGGTCACTCCTGTCCATCTAAGTATTGCCCCACAGCCGAGGAGGTGGCAGAACTTTGGACACAGCTTCTAAGCAGCAGCATTTTGCAAGAGCCTTCCTTTACACTCATTCTCTTAGGGTTATAAGCTCTTCCTACAGCTATTCTACCTAACACAAGCCTTTCACACACATCTGCAAGAGCAGACCTGCAGGCTGCTAGCTTGAAGCTGCTGCTTTCTTCAGTTTTCCTGGTGCACAGCTCACTGAGCATCATCCACTGCKAGAAAATAAAGCCCTGAAAGAATCTGGTCAACCAGGCTTCACTTGTGTCMGGGGTTTTTCTTGTTTCATAGATCCTAATGATCCTGGCAAAAAAACCCTGTCTCACCCTGTTGCCTGCTAACCCCTGGTTCCCACTGACTCCTGGCTGTCTGTGTACCTCCCTCTCCAAACTGCAGGAAATTGGGGAATTCACGGGCCCTACTCTTTTCCCAGGAAACTGAACAGTCACTTCTCTTAGATGCTTTACCCACAAGGTGCCTGTGAGCCATTGCTGCCACGAAGGGAGGGACCCCATTGGCGTCCTCACCGTTTGTGTTTGCTGCTGCTCATCCCCCGAGCAGCTTGGTGGGAAGCTAAGTCCGGGAAGAGACCGGTTTAAGCCTTTCCCAGCCCAAAATCACTGTCATGGACGGCAGGGCTGTCAGCTTCAGGCGCTGGTGAGGCCGGTGCCCCTCCAGCGGCCCTTGGCAGGAGTGTCTCCCCCGCTCCGGTCAGAGCCCCGGGGCTGCGGCAGGAGCATCCCCTGGGCTCTGCAGCCCGCATTTCACCGCCGAGGTCAGGAGCTAATGGTGACCTTTTATTCCCTTGCTGCGSAGAGCAGCTGGTGCCCTCAAGTGGTAAATCGCAGGAGGAGAGCGGCCAGGCCGTGCGAGCCGGCCTTGGGCCGCCAGGCCGGGGTTGCTGGGCGCCTTCAGCGACTCGGGCACTTCTAACAACTCTGTTTTATCCTTGCAGGACGAGACGCCGTGGTGATCGTGGCGGGAAGGACGCTTTGTTCCCGACGGAGCGGGGACACCGGCAGCAGGCAGGCCTGGACAGCCACAGACGCTCGTGAATTTGACCCACCAGCCTGTTCACGGAGCCGGTGCAGTGCCTGCACACCAAACATCCTTCCTTGACTGTGTTTTTGGTCAGCTGGAATCCCCCAGAAATCTCCGTGAGACTAGATGGGGCTTGCTTTGGACCTGCAGCCCCACTCCGGCATGTCCCCAGGGGCTGCGGGGCGCCGCGGCGGACGACAAGGGAGCCGAGTGGGGCCGGGGCTGAGGCCGTGAGGGGATGCCCAGGGAGGGACAGCGATGCCCATCACACAGGACAACGCGGGGGTCTTCCTCCCCCTCCTGTGCCAGTGGCTGCAGAACAGCCGGCGGGAGGGGGCCGAGGGAGCCGAGCAGCGGCTCTGCCGCTCGGCCGTCCAGAAGCTGAGCGAGTACATCCAGCTCAACTTCTCCGTGGACGAGAGCAACCTGCAGCCAGGGAGCTGTGGGACTTTGGATACGGAGATCTGCACCATGTACCTGGCCCAAGAGATGCGGAAAAATGAAGTCCTGGGCTTGAGCTTTGGGAATATCCCTGCTCTGGGGGACTATGGGGAGAAGCGTCGGGGAGGAAAGAAGAGGAAGGCGCATAAGGGGCCTGTCCTCGATGTTGGGTGCATCTGGGTGACAGACTTGAAGAAGAACAGCCCGGCCGGGAAGTGCGGGAGAGTGCGCCTGAAAGACGAGATCCTTTCTCTGAACGGGCAGCTGATGGTTGGTGTGGATGTCACCGGAGCAAGGTAAGGGTGGCAGAGCCGCCCGCAGCAGCTGCTGCCTCTGGTGCCGCATGGTGCAGGGCACAGTTGATGCTGATGGAAGTCCAGGAGAAGAGGTTTTGACCTTTGCTTTCCAGCCCCTGAGAGAGCCCTGAGTTCGTTCTAAAGATTTTGTAGCAAATAAAAAACAAAAGCAAATTGATAATTAGCCCATGTATGCTATTCACACTTCCGCTGGAAAATTTTTAGGGGTCACTGGGTCAAAAAATTGTAAGTCGTAATCACCAGAGGGGCTGCACTAAAGCAGGAGCCTTTCTGGGTTTGTATAAAACTGTTTTCTTAAGCAAAAATGAACACAGATGCAGCAGCACTGGACGATATTTTTACAGGTGCTCATATTTTTTGTTGAACTATTTCAGTTGAGGGAAGCGTTTTTGACAGCTAAGTGTTGTCTGAGATTTTCTCAAAGCAAGACATTTTTGTATTTTCCAGTTTGGAACAACTTAATTTTAATAAATTCCCTTTGATTCTAATGCATTTGCTCTCTTCTAATGTCTCCTGACCCAGAAAACTCGAAGTCTTTAAGAGTTCAAATCAAAAATTAGGATTCTTGCAATGATACAGATTATTCTTGTGGTGGTTTTTTTTTTCTTTAATTCAGCTATTCCATGCTGTAAAATCAGTTATTGTCCCAGTTTTGCTCTTTGTGGGCTGGTAGACTTTCTCACATTACCCTTTGCAAAGGCAAAACCCTTTCTCTGCTGTAGATGAGGATGCAAACGTTCATTCATACCTGAGGTTACAATGTACCTGAGGGCATGAAATCCTCCCCCTCTTGCCAAAATGGAATTTATTTTGGGAGTGGACACTTTGGGAAACCCAGCAGGCAGGATCACTTCACTTGAATGTGGCAGGAGTTTGGGCTGACCATCACTCCCAATTCTGACACGTGGCAGAATAAAAGCAGTGACTCCTCAATCTGTGGGTGCTGGGCAGCTCAACCTTCTATGGTTTTACAGGTATGACAACAACTCTCTGTATTTCCTAGCTTGTGATTCAAAAAGTGTATACATATTGGTACTGTGGCAGTATCAATCAGTGGCACTTCCAAATTTGAGAGGGTTTATGGCAAAAGGCAGTTTGCTGTTTCCCCTTTGTCAGATGTCACTCTTTCTAAATACAAGGGAATTGCTTGCAGTGGGCAGCAATGTTATCTTATTAAAAATGCAAAATGAGAGATAATAGCCAATGAAGTTGAAAATATTTGGATATCTGTCCTTTTTGGCCTGTCTCTGAAGGCTTAATTTAGGGCTTGTTCCTTTTGGAAAGCTCTGTTATTAAACCAGCAAGCTGTGACTGCAGCTAATGGGAACCAAGTGCTCTATTTTCCTTACTTTTTTTGGCCATTACAAAGGCAGAGTTTTGGTAGTGAGGAGCTAGTGTTGTTCTTAAAATCCTGTTTTAGAATATTCAACATCCAATTTAGGCCAAAATTTAGGACATTTCCTGTTTTATTTTCAGCATCCAAAGCATCCTTGCCTAACTTGCTGTTGACTGCTATTTGACAAGGGTGATATTGATGGATGACAGTCTGGGACCTTGAGGATGCTCCCAGTTTGGAGAGCTGGCTGTTTTCCTGTCAGGGAGCTGGCTGGCAGTTCCAGCCCCATGTTCCCACATTGTGCATCTGGAGTGCTTGAGGATGCTTTGAGAGTCTTTGAGTAGCTTTCTCCACTGGGGTGCTCAGAAGGGACATAATTCTGTCTAGCTTTATAATAGGCTGAAAGACAACATCAGCTTGCCTTCTGGAAAGACTGCTTCCGAGAAGAAGCTTTCCTAGGGAATTCCATACTGCTGCTATGGTGGAAGTAGCAGAGCCCTTTTCCCCTTGTTTTTTCAAGGTGTTGTTGGGGCAGGACAGTGCACTAAATAGTAGTTCTGACTCAGTTTCTGACTGCCTAATTATTCCCTAACATTTCCAGGTCGATACAAGGGGCTGTGGGTGCTCTGATTTGTCGTGTGATTTACTTTGTGGAGCCAACACATGGTCAGTGAAAGTAAAATACTGCCTTAGCTCCTGCAGCACCAGGTTGGACTGGGCAAGCAAAATCACTTCTTGTGTGTTTATTCCATACCTGCCAAGCATTCCAGGGCAGTCCCGTCTTTCCTGGTGAAGGAGTTTTTCACACTGATGCTGTGACGAATCTTCTGATTTATTCCCTTAACAGTGGAGGATTTGGCATGGGGGGTCGCACAGCTCTGCCACCTCTGCAGCAGGGTTTGCAGAAGAGTTCTCACATACCCTGGGCTTCATGTAACCTCAGCTCTAGCTCCAGCCTGCCATCGAAGCCCTCCCTTTTCCAAGGGGCTAAATTAATACACCAGAAAACAAGAAAGAGCAGGGGAGAGCACACAGTCCCTTCTGCTCGCTGTCCTACGGATATGGTCAGCCTCTAGAGGATGCAGGGGCAGATGATTGGAGCTGGAACAGACTGGGCAGCCCGGGACAGACAGGGCTCTTTTGGCACCTGCCTGGTGTGCCTACAGGTCCTCCCATCTCAGAGTGGTGATGGGGTCAGACACGGTAAGAGCAGCACAGCACTTCCTGGAGGAGCCAGCGGTGASTACCGCTCATCTGTCTCTCCTTGCTAGGAAAGCTGAATATGACTTCTTTAAAGAAAAGTTATTTATTTAAATTCCACCTGATTTCCATGTAAACAGCAGAGACAGGTTGATTATTGCTGAACTTGTTTCTTTTATTTTTTTTCTTTCTTTTCATTTAGAGAAACATTATGCAGTAATAAAATCATCAAAGCTCTTTGCTTAACAGGGTATTATTACATTAGAGAGGAATAATGTAGGTGGTGTCATTTTTGGTGATGTTAGTGATTGAGGGAAAATTATTGCTCTCTTTAGAGTTAGCAAATTGTGTGTCTATCAAACACAATTGCAGGGAAATGAGCTGTATTGGAATACTGAACAAAGGTTAGTCAAAACTCTGCCTATTTATTTATCTTCTGTCTATACAACTGTATCTCCAAAATATGTGGCTTATGTTCCCCCAGACAACAACTTCCTATGTATTTTGGATCTACTGTACTCATTTTGGGCTATTACTCACTTACTGAAGGGAGGCTGTTAGTATTTCTATAGATGACAGATGAATCCTTCATTTCTTGAACATAACTGGATGGGGCTTCATTGAGCATGTCCTTGGAGCACTGCAAAAAAAATTATTTTTCCTTGAATATAATTCAGTTTGAAATATTTGATTATGAATTTCATCAAGCCTAGCTGCAGTGCTTGGACACAGCTACCATATACATTTAATCTTTAAAATCAGTGTTAAATAGATTTTCAAATTCATGCTTGTAAAAAGCAGAGTAAGATACATTACCAGTGTTGACAGTGTGGTAGAAAGATGAGTTATTATTATAATTTTGTCACTGAGAAAACCCAACCACTCCTTCAAGATATCATTCTCATTGCCAAAAATTACCAAACATTGCCATGTTTGGGAATACAGTCAGAGAAGTGGCTGGCTTCTTTTTAACCCACAAACTGGAGTTACTTCCAAAAAAAAATGAAGAGAGAAATATTTTGACAGCCATACCTTTGCACAGTGCTTTCTTAGTCTCTCCTCTTCAGTCAGTGTCCAGGGCAGAGTTGCTAAGACTCCTCCTCAGAAGAGGTGTGGCATGCCAAATTTCAGGGAATTCAGTTTATTTTCAGAGATGCTGAGAAAGACCTTCAGGAATCAGGTCTGCAATGGGGAGGGAGCTTCAAGTACCACTACTGAAGGCAGATCTTTACTTTACCTGAAGCTGAGGGTTTTCAGGAGAGCCAGGGTCTTTCCTGAGTGCTTGCTGCTGTTGCACATCTTATGTTCACGTCTCCAGGATAGCTGGAACTATGAAGGTAAAGTCCTGCTCCTCCTCACACGTCAGTGCCACTAGTAGGTGTGTGATATATGGGCATTCTAAGCACCGTCCTGCCTGTCTGTAAGTGCTAGCAGCTGATTACAGAGGACAATTCAATATGTCCAACAAAATTACAGGTCTCAAAATGTGCATAGCACTTTGTGCTGCCTGCTGTGGCAGTCATTAACGGTCCTGGGCTCTGCTGGGTGAAATCTTGATGTTCTTTGTCAAAATAAGGGTTCTTGCTGATGCTAGAAACAAATCATGCAGTTCTTGGATGTAATTAGAGACAGATTCTGCCCTGATCAGGGATCTTCATGAGGGCAGTCTTTGTTCCTGTACTGTGAGCCCTGCAGACAAGGAGCAGACCTGTACCTGCAGAACAGTGCATATGCTGTGGGGCTGGGAGCAGTGAAGTATTTGCTGTGTCTGAGAGGAGCTGCTCAAAAATCTGAATGTGATTTGAAAATTGTTTTGTCTGAAGACAAATGCTTTTCAAGGTGCTTTTTTATTGAGATCCCCTTTCCTCAGAAGTTTGAATGGGATTATTTTTTTTAAAATAAACTGCTTTGCTCCTGCAATAGAAATATTTTCTTGCTGGGAGAAACATCCTTCCCCTCCAAATGTGGTCACTCTTTGATATTCAAGTGCTTCAGTTTTGCATTTTCCATGGGGCACTGCTTCCTGCCATGCTGTGTCGAGGCACTATCACTGCTTCAGGAGGCTGGCTGTCCWTGACTACTTTGTCCCTGTCCTGGCAGCTGCAAGATTTTGTTGCACTCTGTTAGTCGTCAGTGTGTTCAAAATGCATTCATGTGCCCCCACTGATGTGTGGGRGTGGGATACTGTGGGAACCCCCTCAGCACATCAGCTGCAGCCCTCAGGACATGTTTAGGGTAAAAAATCCATTCCTTAGCTGGGTTGGCTGTTGGGGTGTATGCAGGCCTGTGTTATGGTGGAAAGAGGTAGTTCAGGTCTCTCTGCCTATGATGGGATTGTGTTTCATTGGAGTTTTTGGGGATTTATCTTCCTGGCAGTGCAATCTCCTTGATGCATCCTTTTTATAACAGAAAAATCACCCCAAGAAAACCACCACTGGTCATCACAGAAAGCTTTGTCTAACAGCACCCCCATCTCCCAGGCACATCAGGTTTCATGGATCGATTGCTCTGCTTTACTGTGTTTCCTCACCCCTTCCTAAAGCAAAAGTGCTGCCAACACAAAGTGCTGTTCAATATAAGCAGCTGCTTTTCCTGGTGTTAGTAGGGCCTTCTCTTGGTTATGTCCACAAGAAAATATTTTTGTTTTAGTAGGAAAAATAATGGAAATTTATCCTGTCCCTTTGCCCTTGGCCAAGGGGCAAACATTTCTGTGTGAATTCCTTGTTAAAATATTAACAGCACTGACTACACAGTGAAAAATAAATACAGTGGTCCTGGAGACTGCAGCCTCCAAATGCAGTCTCAGGGAATAGAGTTCTCATAACTGACCTAAAAAATACCTCCAACCTGTTGTGGAATTGAATTAGTTTCCTTTTTTATATCATATTACCGATCTTCATACTGTTAAGTGATGGATCAGGGCACAGAGGCTGAAACCTGGGCCTTGTTATCATGGGCAAGGATGAGAAGCTTGTGCTGATGTGCCCTCCAAGCTGCTGGGTGCACAAGTCCTGAGGATGGAAAATAAGCAGCACATAGGGATTTTGGCTGAGTTTTTTCTCATCCTGTTGAGCTGCTGTGAGCTGGGATACAGTAAATGTGTGCTGAACCTGCACAAAATGAGAGAAAGCCTATGGGTGTCTAACRTTTGCCAGGCACAGCCTAAGTCTCACTGTGCTCCTGAAGTCTGGAGCATGCAGTCYCCTCTGAAGCATGGCTGCTGTATTTTACACTGATAGTGGTTATAAATCCCCTACTTGATAGTGGATATAAATTCCTCCYTCTCCCCTCCCTTTAAATATAGCAGGACTAAGAAACTAAGAAAGAGATGTTTTTCTTCCTTTCTTTTATGTTTCCTAGAAGGCATGAGCAGACTTAGCCACACGTGTTGAGAAATAAATTGCTCTGAAGAAATGAGCTTTATTCCAAATCCTCTCTTAAGAGCCAAAGTCTTAAATAGAAGGTCACTAATCCCCAGACTCAGCAGAGATCATTTAGCTGGTTTGTCCTCTTTGCTTTATTAATCTGAGTGTGTGTTCACTCAGTTTCCCTTCCTCAGCCTGCAGTTCCTGCCATCCCTCTCAATTTYCCCAAACCAGGGATATTCTGTGGARGYACAACTCATTCCCTTGTAGGAGTGGCCATTAGCAACATCCCATTGCCACAACTGCCTCCTTAACAGACTTTCTGAACCCCTCATCCACCTCAAATTTTCATCTTATTTATCTCCTTGCTCAGACAAGTTTTATCTAAACCCCATTAAAAATGATGGAAAGACTTCCATTGATTTAAATAGCTCACATCCTCTATGTGTTTGCATGTTTGTCCAAAAATTTGGGGATTGATATGCCTGTCACTGCCTCCTACATAGTGTCAGCACTGAACAACAGAGCTGGCCTCTCTCTAGAGATCATGATTCCCCAGGAGTATACATGTGTAACTAGACAACATCCTCAGGTTATCTGCCAAAATTGCTCCCAGCCCTGCCTCTGCACACTTGCTTTTCAGAAGCATTGCATCAGGCTTGAAAAGACTTGGACAGTGGTTGGTGGTATTGCCTTGAGAGGTGTAAAAACTTCAGAGGTTATAGAGAAGGTTTTTTCTGTGCTTTGTTTTTGTTTTAATGAGGTGTGAAAGTTCTGATTAGAAATCTGTACTTTGCTGCCCAATAAAWGGCTGTGCCTCTGCATTTAGTTTGCTGTTCTGACCATGCTGCAATTACAAGAGAATAAGCCCGGTGTTTGGGAGGGAGCTTTGCCCTCCCTGCTCTTCCCTCCCTGCTCATCCTCTGTGGGAACAGCCTGTTTTGGTGAGTCAGCCTTGTGCCTTGTCATTTACCTTGATACCAAAGTGCCAGCARGATCCCTTTTACATCCTGAGTGGGATTTTCAGCCTAAGACACAGCAAGCATCTCATGCTCTCAGGTCATCTGGAAGTACAGTCAGGGCGCAGCAGAACGTAGCTAATTGGCAAACTGCTGGAATGTGCAAAATAAGAGTCACTTTTTTCCACTGCTCAGCCAAGTAACAGGTGAGGCCTTCAGCCACAGCATCAGTTATTTTCACAGCCTCTCCAGCAGTGTGTTTGCTAGCACAGAACAGTGCTTTAGCCATCAATAATTAAAAATACAGATGTTCAAAGACACAAGCAAGGAACATTCCRTGCCCATTATTCCTACTCTTTCTATAGTACTTGTGCCCAAACACATCAGTTTGCCATGTGCAGTCATTCACARCATCTTCTAAACTGTAAACATGACTTTCTCTTCATATTCTGTCAGTCCAGGATTTTGCACAAAGCAGGCTGTGGGTTAAAGATTGATTTTCTTGAGATGGAATCTCTGAGCTGCTGCAAAAGTAGGAAGTGACTGGAGCCAGGCTACTGAGTGGCAGTGAGAATCCTGGGAGGTTGTCCTTTTTCACCTGTATTGACTGATGTGCCATGAGCCCTGCAAAGGCACAGCCTCTCCAGTTCTCATTCAAATAATTTTTCTTACAGCATGGTCTAAGTGAGCAGTATTCTCATTCTTAGATGTCTTTTGCAGCTGCTCTGCAAAACAGGACATGATCATACCTTCTTGGCAACCTCTGGGTGTGACTCTTGCTGTCCTGAAAGATGGACTAGAACTGAACTGTGACCCTCCAGAGCTAAAAGCATTAACAGTGATGGCAGCTTAAAACCCACTTATCCCCTGTCACTGGGAATCTGTCCTGGACTGGAAGGGACAGGAGCAGGGAGGGTTGAAAAATGGTGAACATATTTCAGAGACAGGTCTACGGTCAGAGGCTCAACATCAGCCTCAGAGAGATGGTTTGTCAACATGAACCTGCCATCTATGGACATAAGTGAGAGGATAAGTACAATAAACAGAGGTGAGATCAGCAAAGAGACAGGTATATAATCAYAGAGACAGCTGTTGCAGTGGATGGCTTTTGGGACGGGATTTTTTTAAACGTGGAAAGCTCATTGCTTTTTTTAGCTCATGTGACACTTGCCTCCAGCTCCAAGAGTATCACATGCTCCTTGAAACTTATTTTTCTGTCTCCTTTTTATCAGATGTGGGCTAAGAGGCAAAGGGCATATGTATCAACTGCAGACTCTGCAGTATTGCTCACTGTTCTTGTTTCTCTCTCTGGGTAAAAGGTATGATGTTCAGCAAGATCCTGTGAGCCTCTGAAGGAAAACATGTTTAACAGACCAGTAACAGGAAAAAGATAAGTTGGCAGGCGCTGTGACAAGATTTGGGGCAGTTCAAGAATACTTGTACCTTCCAAAACAGGACAAGAGTAAGGCAAATAGTGACGATTAGCAGCACCCTAGAGCATCCAAGACTCAGGAATCCCATCCAACTGAAGCCTCTCTAACAAGAATGTGAGAAACTAGAGGTGGATGGAAAATGAATTCAGGCTTTTTCAAAATAAAACAGAATTGTTGAAACATGACTGAAAGAGGTTACTGTTACAGCTGATGCCTAAGACTCATTTCTATTTTTTAAAAAGGTGTCAAGGTCTGGTTTTAACCCTTCTCCATAGTTGGTACTATAGATGACCAGATGATCTTAAAAAAAAAACCCAAACAAACAAACAACTTGCAAAATAAATATTTTCTTAATGTAGTAATAACTTTGACCTCTGTTTCCTACGCCATTATTTGACCACTGGAATAGGTTCAGGCTAGCAGGATAACAATTCGATGAAACAAAAGTCAGGGAAGTCTTCCTGCCCATCCTTCTACACTTTGACCAGTGTCTCTTTTTGCCATCATAAATAAAGAATTACTAAGTGCTTGCCAATTTTTCATAGCCTGGGATATTTTATTCTGGTAGCAAAGAGAAAAAATTAGACGTGGTAGCCAGTAAACTCTGTGGTACCATCTCTCCGAATACAGAGCTCTAGGCTAGAGGTTGGGGAATTCTGTCTTGAAAACTTATGGATGACAAATGGAGCCAAACCAGTGTGTGATGTTCTCAGTGAAAATGGTTTCTAACAAACACTAATTGTTCTGCTGAAAATGACATTTTGTGTTTTCATCTCTGGAAGAGTTCTACTAAAACAGATTTTTCTCGGTTTCCTCTAGAGGGCAATGTCATATAAATATTTTAAGCAATTTCTTGGTTCTGTCAACCAGGAATTATAGCCTGTCTTATCTAGGAATTTGCAAGACAGCAGTGAAAATTGTTTCTTTATATGCTTTTAAGATGTGTATATACGTCATGTAATCTGATTCTCGGGTTTGTAGAGTGCAGTAGCTAATCCCTTTAAAAAGCAATAAATATGTTGTGCATTTTGGGTAGATTTGGCTATTCTGGAATGTGAAGAAGGAGCTGCTGATGAAGATTTGACTCTCTTCTGTACCTGTGCAGCTTCAAGGATTTCTAGGAACTGGCCCTTACGTGACAAYTGTAAAAAAGGTTATAATCCAGTTGTCTAAGAATGAAGTTATCAGTTGTAGTTTATGTCTGTAGCTGGAACTTCAGAGCAGAGGATAAATCTAAATACCAAATCTAAGTGATTCAAAAGATCTTTATTTATTTATTTATTAAGTTATTTATTTCCATAACAATTTATTTGTATATTCCTGGGTTTACTAACTGTATTGCTGGTTTGATGGATGCCGGTAACAGCACAATTTCCAAATTATTTGTCCATGTAAACAGCTGCTAAAATTACTATGACTTAAAGGTGGTCACTCTGGACCTTAGTAATTTAATTTAAGGGACATTTTTAGTCATTGTAGTATAAAAATGGTAACTATAGATAAAGGCTGTTTTCCTTAAAGCTCAGGTGTAGTACTTGAAAGATATTTCCATGGGCATAAATTTATTTTCTGTCACTTGTATAATTATCTTACTTCCTTCTCCCAAACTGACATTAGGAAAAGGAAAATTTGCTCTTGAAATTGCAACATGAAAATGGCCTTTGGGAAATCCTTTTACAGTTTTGTCTCCTTTCCTCTCCTGATGGCCACTAGTCCTTTGGAGATTCACCATAATTGCTTTACTGGATTGTCTTGCAAATCCCATACATTTACTGAATCTGTGTGTTAACATTCTTGATAAAATATTTTTTCCAAAGTTGTAGCAGGCAATCTGCAGTTGTCAGGTTCTCTAAATGAATAAACCTGTTAGTTTGTTTTTCCCCAAACAGGAAACACAATTAATTGAAGTAAAAAGCTTATTCCCCAAAGTGCTTTATTTTGAAAACAATGGTCTGTGAATAAAAAAGCAGTATTTGCATTAGCTTCAAAGCCTGCAGGCATTAGGTAGCAAAGTAAGATTTGCCGTCTACTTCTGAGTAATAGCAACTCTAAGAAAAATCTGAGGCCTTTGGTAGGTTTTAAAAGCTTAAATAGGTGAAAATTGCTTTTAAATTATTGCTGCTGGCAAGGCAGGACTTTTTCCTAAAATCTGCCTTAACAGAAGTATGATAAGCAGTTTGCAAATGTTAAGTTCCTGGGAAAAATTTTTAGAGACCTTAGAGAAAGTAAATATTCTTAGTTTCATTTCTCCTGCTGCATGAGAAGCTTCRCGTTTGACCCTTATATTCATCACCACCTTCATTTAGGGCTTGTGTTTAGATCTCACTCTCTCTAAATTAGCCGGCAGCTTAATGCTTAATCACTGGGGGATTATTCCTTGCCTGGCTGAAAGGAGCTATATTTGGGGCTGTAGGTGTGTGGGGAGGTTGTTCACTCTGGGCTGGGATCCCTGTTTGTGGGTAGCCCAGGGAATGTCACACCTGCGTGGCTGCAGCTACTGAAGGAGCCACCAAGGTTCGCAGCCTCGTCTTCTCCTCGCCCGCTCTGCCTTCCTTGCTGGTGAGAGTTCTGCACTGCAGCTCTCTTGCTGCTGTGCCCGACCTCTCTGACAATTCCATAACACCATGGGCTTTGCTGGAATGCCTTCCCACTCCAATTTGCCTTCCAAATTTCCTCCTGCCACTGCATATCTGTCCCCGCTATACACTAAATAGTCTAATCCCCGATCTGGTATTCTGTTGTGGCCTGCATTTGGAAAGTAAGTGGTGTATACCGCAGAGCAGAAAATTATTTAGTAATCCAGTTTTATCATGATGAACTATGTGGTTAAAATAAATCGGATTTCAATAGTTCACCAGTTGTGCTGTGGAGAAAGAAATAATAGTTAAAAAAGGTGTACAGATGCCAAATGGATTAGAAGTTAATGGATGGTGTATGGAGTTCTAAATCAACAAGGGTTTACTACAGGGCTCTGCCTTTAAAAGGACTCTATATTATAWAGGGATGAGAAAGGCGGAATATCAGTGCTTTGTAAGAATGATTTTGTGGCTTAAATGCTTTCTCTGATGACCTGAGAAACAAATTATAAATTGTGGAAATTAATTTAGGAAGCAKCGTCATTAAGAAAAAAGTCATGCAAGTTAGAGAAGTAAACGTCTCTCTTCAGACAGGTAGATTTCAGATGAGCTTCAAAACAAAAGAGGTAAATGACAAGAAGGTAGAAAAAAATTGGGATGGAAGGAAGACTTAGAAATTCATTAATCCTGGCTGGATGAATAATAATCAGAAGTGTTTTGCCTGATATGTAATTAAATTAGATATCATTATCTGTTAAAACCATTCAGCCAGCTCTAATAACCAAGGAAACCAATCCTGAGTCCAGGTGTTAGTTCCCACACTCCCTGAGGTTTTCCCGGCCTCAGGGATATTCTCTCATTTAATGATAGTATCAATAATAGTATTAAAGAATATGAAAAGTAATAGTCTCYCTTTTATATAATCTTCAACATGCAGAGCAGCACACTTGGGACACACTGTCCATGTCCTACATCGGGGGAATCATGCGTGACTTTGCGAAGCCAAGTGGAGATCTCCTCTAGATTAAAAAATGTCATATATTGTGCTATATATGGAGTCATAAACTCCGGCAAGTTTAAGAATCCRGCATGAACCCAGTGTAAAGAACTAGTTTAAATTCCATGTAAAGTKTTGACTTCTTAACATTTTAGTGGCATTTGCTACTGGCTTGTAGCTCATGCTGCTGTCTACAGTAGGCCCGTGTTAGTTCTGTCTTCACCTTCCATTTCTCTTCCACATGCTTCTATTTTAAATCATGGACTTGTAAGTTATGGTTTCATAAACTGTATATGACTTAGAGCTATGTATCCACCTCCTGTCAGGGTCTTATAGCCTAATGGATAGCGTGTGTGGACTTAAGAAGTGTTGGGTCCTGGTCAAGCCTTTTCCCCACACTGTGAACAAGTCATGGCCTCTGTGACAGGGAGGTGATGACAGCAGCTCACTTTCTTCAGGGGCTTCAGCTCTCGGGGGGAAAAGCACTTTATTAAATGCTGGGTTTTATGGCAGAGAGTTTCTTTCCAGGTACTTGCTTGTCTGGTGCAAGGTTATAAAGTCAGAATGCCTTCACAAGGGCTAAAATTCTTTGAAATACCTGTTTCTGCAGAAGTATATTTGAGCAATACCAGTAAGCTCTAGCTTAGGAGATACCTGCCTGGTTATGAATTTAGCTATTATCCAGTCTTCCCAAGTATCTCCAAGAGCTGTCCGTGTACAAAAGAGAGATTTATTTATGTGTAGAATTTCCTAGAGTAATGATAGAGTGGAAAAACTGAATTCTGTTTTTCCGAGGCCTTGAAGCCAAAACCCTGTCCTTTCCTGTGCCTACTGCTTGCTATGTGGGGAAAAAAAAAATTCCAAAAACAAAACCAAAAAAGTCCCCATAGCCTTGTTTTTGTCATGGTGATCTAGCCAACACACAGCTGAAATCTGATTTCCATATACAGTATTTGAGATTTGTGGTGAACTGAGAAGGTCTGAAGCCAATCCGGCTGGAGCTGCCAGTTATCTGGTTGGAGTGCTTGCTCCAGTTTATAAAACTTTGCATATTATACCTTACTGTGTTATCTTTTAGAGCTGAAACAGTGAATAAGTCTCACAGGGCTGAAGACTTTGGATGGGGTTTTGTTAAGGAAAAAGGGGCCACTCTATGGCTTTATTGGGGAAAATGTGATTTAATAGTTTCCTGTTTAACACAACTCTTATTTTGTGAGAATTTCCTTGCAAGTATGAACAGGCTAATTGGGAAGCTGAGGAGGAACCGCTACCAAAAGGTGAGCATGTGAGAAAATAAGAACAGGATTAAATAGAACCATATTCATTCATTGCATGGCAGACACATACTGGGACCAGCCTGGTAATGCAGGAGCCATTCTGCTACCCCAGCTCCCAAACTTTACCCTCTCTCTCATGGTCATTTCCCATGTCCCTCTTGCTTTGTGGTCCCCAGTTTGCCAGTCAATGAGCTTGTGGGGTATGTGCAGGAGTGATGTGAGAGTTTCAGGTGCAGACACAGGGAGGAAGCTTCTGTGTAGTCCATGGAATATTGTTTCTGGGGTTCCCCAGGCTCCTTCTCTGAGGACTAACTTGGTGAATGGAATGGGACAAAAAAGTGAACATGAGGTTGGGCTGAGAGTTTCCTTTTTTGTCACGTTTTGCTGCACACTCTTTCAGCAGCATTCATCAAAGTAGCCTGGAAATTGTGTCCTGGAGAAATAGCTTGATTGAATATATAAGTTTTAAATTTAGCATTGCTCTTATTTTTCCCCAGGTTGTCTGCATTTGGAACTTTTAACCTTTAGATTGTGCCAATTGATCAAAATGTTCCTGTGTCATTACTAAAGCTTGATTTTTATTTTTCTTCTCTTTCAATTGATGGCAAAATCTTAGGAGGAAGGGTTGGAACCTTACCAAATGAAAACCTGAAGCCAAAGAAGAGCATTTGTTGTTTGGAATACCCCTTCTTTCTTAGTACAATCAAAAGGCAAACTATTTTTCATCCCTTATAAAATGGTTACGTATTCATTCAGGGGAAGGAGGTGAATCCCAAGTGTAGGGGATAGTGGAGCAATTCCTGATTTTCATATGTGTAAGCATTATGGCAAGGCAGATTGATTAACTAAAGAGGTGACTCTTGGTTTATGACCATGTAAAAGGAGAATTGAACCTGCAGGATGCATTCTCAAATATGATCAGCTACCACAGATTGGTCCAAAAGAAAACATTACACCTCAAAAAAAAAAAGCTAAGGATCAGTCATAAATCTTCAATCCAAAAAGATTAAGAGATAGCCTAGGAAAAAATCCAAAAGGGATCAGAAATCCAAGAAGGATCCTGCCCATGGAGCCCATAGGCACAGTGTCTGAGATCTGCAATCAGTACCAGATGCTGCTGATACGTGATGTGGATCTTGTAACAAAGAAATGCTGGACCCATTCAGCCCAAGCAGGAAGCCTTGCAGATTAAATTTGTATTAGTTGGAGCCTGTAGATTGCTTTTGCAAGCAAAATTGAGCCTGGGTGTTAAGATGATCTGGATCAAGAAACCCAAATTAGGTTTCCTCCTTAAAGAGGAATGAGCACATTTTGGCACCAGTTTTCATAACGGTTTTAGAAAGAAAATATTTGGAAACAGATGCAGTATGTTTCTGTATATTAAATCCAGTCTGTGAAATAAAGCTACTCTCTCTGACTGCACAGAATGGTCAGAAGACTCCTGGAACAAGATCCCCCCTAAATTTTATGTGTGTTTTAAGGAAGACTCTTTGAAACATTAATAAGTGGCAAGTGGATGGCATATTCTGATATGAGCTGGAAAGTATGCACAGATGAAATGCAGGATGGTTTGCAATGTTTAAAAAGCAAACAAGATATGGACTTCCACTTGGAATATCATAAGGATCACAGCATATTACATTAATGGAGGCTATTCTAGCATAAAATGAAAGCCACAATCTCTGCAGCCCTGGTCTAGGACACTGGGGAGGGGTAATATAAAATCACTCCAGGGTGGAGCACAGGTTGCTGGAGGGGACAGCCTATGTTGTAACCTACATTATTTTTGTAGTTAAAGAGAAGGGAAAAGTGTTGCTTTCACAGGAAATCCTAGTGAGCAAGCACATATGGGCAATGGATTGGAACTTGGGAAAGTTAATTCCTGGTCTGAGAGCTTGTGTAGCCCTACCTGCTACACAAGTCCTGCTAGCTGGGGTGCTGGCAGTGCAAGCAGAGCCTAAGCATCCTACTGGGTGTTTGCAAGGGGGTAAGACACTCTGTTCCCTGGTTTGCTCTGAAAATACACAGTGCAGAACTTGGGTTACTCACCTTGAGTTGTGTTTGAGAGTCGGTGCACTCCCGGCAGCCTTCTTTAGCAGAGGGTCTGGCCTTGCTACCCCTGGCCCAGCATTATCCTGCAGTTAAGGTAGTGACAGGGGCTGGGAACTGGCACCAGCCCTCCTCTCCATGGCCCTTCCCTCTCTTGTCTTTATCTTATGCTTAATTTCCCTTATGCTTTTTCTGGGATGTGTGGTCATGTTCCATTTTGTGTCATGGCTAAATCACTTCCAACACTGCAAGTGAGGGAAAGCAGGGTGAGCACCTGGAGGCACCATCCTGGCACCATTTTTACACCAGATTTCCAGCAACACCTTGATGGGCTAGTTGCTCTCTTGCCTCTGGTAGTTTTGGAAATCCCAGTACGAGACCTGAACAGTCACAGGTGTGCAGAACCCTTCCAGCCTGGGTCTGAGGTACATTTTTCTCCTCTCTGTTGACCCTTTGGGATTATAATGAGATGTACATCATGTTCTGTGTGTACATACAATATTCAGATTTATGTTCTTGTGCAAAGGAAATAAACCACCCTGATGGCTGCATTCCCCTAGGCTCCTGGGCACCCCGTGCAACATTTTACACTCAGCAGAGCTTAGTAGAGTTAAAAATAGTTCTTGTTGTCAAAATATTTCTTG
Organism: Cardinalis cardinalis; assembly: GCA_014549065.1. Classification (NCBI taxonomy): domain Eukaryota; kingdom Metazoa; phylum Chordata; class Aves; order Passeriformes; family Cardinalidae; genus Cardinalis; species Cardinalis cardinalis. The sequence goes on from JACDOX010000120.1 coordinate 1,685,386, forward strand.
GTAGTAAAAATGTCCTTAGGATACTTWGGGAAGTGGTAACCTTTGGACATAACAGGGCAAGGAGAAATCAGAACATAGTCTTTAATGCTGAAAAAAAAAAAAGAGTTTGTCTTAATTGCGCAATATGGGAGAAAGTTAAGGAGCAGAGAAAAGTACATCACCTTGGGGAGGGGAAGAATGGAATTTAAATGGAGATCTAAGGGTGAGTATGTAAGGTAAGATACTATATCTTTGTTAAGTATTTTTTCCTTCGGTCCTTGAAAGTTTATCTGGAAGAAAATGTCTGACTATGTGTAGTGGATGAAAGTCTTGCTGGGAGTCTTTGAATTCAAGGCACGGTAAAGCCTGGCTTTTCACTTTTTATTTGATTTTAGAGGGTAATGTAATTCTAAATTTGGCCTGCAAGTTATAATTTCTAAAAACAAGCTTAGATGCGTGTTTCCACCCTGGAAAAAAAACCACACTTAGTGATAACAGATTGTTTTGAGCAAATGCATGTTCCTGTGTAGAGTCTCAGAACTGGGCCATACACTGTAAAGAAGTGAATGTATTAAGTGAACAGAAATTTAAATTAAAACAGAGGACATTACTGAGAAAAATGCATGCAGTAAATAGGGATTGCAATGTGACAGACAGCTTGATGATTTTTTTCATTCTAATAACTGTAGCTGGAGTTAAATGTAACAGATAAGGAAAATTGCTTAAAGGCCATATGATTTCTGGATTATTGCTCTCTGTTTAACTTCAGCAATACCACTACATTTCATTATATCTGTTTTCTGCTCTCCAACCTGAGCTACTGCTTTGTGTTTTGAACTTAAATACAGTATACTTAATGCCATGTAAATCACTGCTGTTTTGAACTATGTGATATTGTATTGTTCTGGCACTACAAATTTACCTGAATTAGAGAACTGCTGAGGGAGAAGGCTTTATCTAAATTTATAGAAGCCTCTAAATAAGTTCTACAAGCACATAAGGAAAATAATTAAAAAGTGAGGTCAGAGCTATATAGTATAGATACATTGCATCATGGCTTGGAGTTTCATGGAATATTCTCTGTAAGTGAGTATTTTTTAATTTATATAATTGATTTTTAAAAATACCAGCTTATAAATAAACTGCGAATGCATAAAATCAGCTCTAATATGATTGCTTACTAAATATAAATATTTCCACAAACAGCTCTCTGCCCTCAGAGCTCAACCTCTGGCTAATGRAGCATATTTTGAAGATCATATTCTAGAAAGGGGTTTGTGGGGAACAGTGGGAGGGGGTTATCATTACAGTCATCTTACCTAATATCACTGCAAGGAAACTAGCAAGCAAAAAAAGAAAARGAGTCTACTGGAGACTAGTTATCCTTAATAACATTTTAGATAACAATTAGCCTTAACATAGGAAGTCACAGTGTCAGCCCTCTGGGACAAAGACCCTATGTCTGTGTTTTCATTAAAAACTACTGACTGTATTTTGAGTGCTATAAAAATAATAATTATGGACAAGTGAATAGAAAAATAAAATTGAGAGGTTCAATTTCTTGACAGCTCTCAATGGATTCCCATTCTCAGTTTCCCATGCATTGCTTTCCTTTTAGGATTTTACCTAAAAATCCCTGCGTTCTGTTGTAGAAAACATCTCTGACTGTAGCCCATGTAAGTAAGGAGCACAGATGAAAAGCTTGCTGACACACAGAGACAGGGCATCAGAATATCTCTCAAAAATCAGTGAAAAAGCATCTAATTTCCTGCTATTTGTATGGCAGCAGGAATAAGTGAGTGTTTACAAGTAATTCTAGTTTAGGTCTTGTAAAGGCCTGTCCGCCTGCAATTTGTACATAAAACCTTGCTAAAGATTAAGGACTGGCCAGTTTTCAGCCAAACCTGGAGCTACTTGAATTTTTTTTGGTCGTTGAAATTGTTCTGCACACCCCATGAACTTGCAGCCAGCACAAAAAGACGAGGGTGTAACTCCCAGCCAAGCTCTGGGTGGCTCTAGGGGCATGCTGGCTGTGGGCTGTGGTATTCAGCTCTCCAGGGCTGTTGTAGTTGTTGTTGTAGTAGTTGTGTGTTGGAGCTTTTAAACTTGCATTTTTTAAAAGACACAAACCAACCCAAACTACTTTTGTTTTGCTTGTGTGCAGAAGAAATGGAGAAGGAAAGGTTTTCTCTGCRGCAGTCCTCTCATAGTGTAAGAGCATGTGGTGCAGAAATGGTGCAGAAATGGGGCTTTCTGAAGGTGGTGGTTTCAGATGCTCTGGAAACTCAGTGGCCTGAATGCCACAGATTGGATGAGTGAACTGTGAGGAGAGCCACACAGAGATCAGGGAAGCGATTTTTTTATTTACACTGTCACAGCTGGGAGCAGATCGTGGCTTTTGCAGTCCTTGACTCCGCCCTGGCATGCTGGATGCCCATGCAGTATTAACTCTCTTTTGTGTAATTTTTGTGGCTTTTGGCTGAGTCCTGAAGTTTGTTGTTTTGTTTTAGGAAAAAAATGGAACATTGTATTGTTGTCCTGGCTTATATATGGTCCTGGTGGATGCTTATTGTGTTTTTAAAGGAATTTCTTTTAAATATGCACATTCATTTTGATGCCCATTAGATCCACAAAAGTCTTGGTCCTGGGAAGATGCTGTATAATTAACTTAATTTTGTGTGTTGTGTGTCAGGGATGGCAGACATCTAGTGCCCAGGACACAGCAATGTTGAGAGAATGCAAATGTCTATGACCGTTGTAAAGGACAAATATTTCTGGTGCTTCCAGCTTCTGCAGATAATGCTTGAGATAAGGCAAGGCTTAAAAATTGTGCAGTTTAAGATACTTAGGAACAGAGCTAATACTTAAGAACTTTCCTCAGTTGTTTCCTCGAAGTGTTAACTTCTCATACTCAGACATTAGTGAAACTGATTTTAGTGACATCTAGTTTGTGCCAATGTGGCCCTGTGGTGATTTGTGCTATTTCTTATTTTTCTGAATGTGAATCAAGAATTTATTTGTACAGAGACAATCATAAGGAAAGAGCCAGAAATAATGGCAGTCCCAGAAATGGCATATAGTATTGCCCCTGTGGTGTGGCATGGGATCCAACTGCACCTTCATTAGCTAAGCACTGAAGTGGTTTTTCTGTAGCTTTCTTTTGACTGCCTTGGGAAATGGTTTCATCAGTCCACCATCCTTAATTTTCTTAGTTTTTCATTTTTGTACTCCTGAAATTCAAGCTAGAAATTAATATGATGCCCAGCTCTGTGGGGCAGAAGAGAATGATCTGTGCTAAGTAGTTCTCCTTGCATATGTATGAAGCCAATTTTCTTTAGACAGATTTCTTTAGATAAATCAATGCTTTATCTTTATAGAACCGTATGACTCAAATCCTGTTTTGGCTTATAGCACAACAGATTACTTTGAAATGCACAGCTGCGTGTATATGCATAAAATATGTAAATGCTATCAATATTCTTTAAAATAAAAGCTAAGAAGATTTAGGGCCCAATCCCCCAAATTTCAGTGGGATGTTGGCTCCTAAACAGACCTAGAAAAGCCCTGCACAGCTGTCACCAAGCTGGGAGATGTCTAATAGTTCTAGACTTTCCTGATGCCCAAGAGGCAGTTTGTCTTCCAGGTGCTCTCTTCCAGGGTGCTTCAGTCTTGCCTGAGCAGCTCATCTGTCTCCTTGTGCCTTGGGGACCCTGTATGCCATTTCCCTCTCCACTGTGCCTCCTCAGGCCAGTCAGCAGGAGAAACCACCTTCTCACTCCCTAGGCTGTTTCTGCCCAGGTTTTACCAGGCAGGACTTTGCATTTTACTTTGCATTTGGATAGGAAATTTGGGTCATATATTGTGGCCCATAGGATAAACATTTGGTGGATCCTTTTAGACTTCCAAGTACGATAGGAGATTGTGCAGAATRACTGCTGTGGTCTCTTTTCTGTTTRTGACTATAGCATAAATAGGTAGTGACACCAAAGGAGGCACAAAGGAGGGTGTSATTCCTACTCCTAAACTCTTTTGTATTATTATAATAACCAGGTCATGGGCAAAACACAAACAGTTTTTGGGTGGAGGCTCAGAACAACCTCTCCTCCCACATTAATATCCTGAATTTTGGATTCTGTTTTGCACAGAGGAATACAYGTAAAGAAGAGGTGATGGGGAGGCCTTGGGCAGGAGTCATCTGGGAGCTACTTATTTTCCTAGGAAAATAATGCTGGTGAACATTTCTCTCCTCTTGAACAGAGGCTATGGAATTTGCTGTCCATATCCTGGATGAATTCACTGTGCTGAAAATCTGGTCTCTGCTTTTTAAATGAAGGAGCTTATAAAAGTGGTGGTTTTTTTGTTTTGTTTTGGTTTGGTTTGGTTTTTTGTTTTTTGTTTTTGTTTTTGGTTTTTTTGGGGGGGGTGGTTTTTTTTTTTGGTGATTTTTTTTCCCTCTGGAGATATCAGGCCATGAATCATGGTGGGAAGGGAGGCATTTCCTGGTTAGCAGTGTTGAGCCCTAGAAAGTTGCACATCCCAAGGATTGAAAGCTTCCCTTTGGGTTAGCTCTAGGAATGTTAACTATTGGTGTGTTTCATTTTGGCACCTATTTAACTGCCTGTGCTCCCTGGGAGCTGAGGCACTGACATCAGGCCATGCATTTTGCTCCAAGGAACACAGGTTAGAGGCTCTTCTGTCTCCTTCTGAACTCCTGTCTCCCTCTAAACTCATAGAAGGTTGAAAATCACGCCGAAAATCCTGAAAAACAGGAGGGACAGTTATTTCTCTGCAGGGTAGTACTTCGGGGAGCCAGAACTGCTGTGGGCAAAGCTAAGCTGTTCAAAGATGGCTTGAGTACAGCAGGGGCTCAGCGGAAGAATTTAATCCCTGTCCATCTTTATTACAGTTGTGATCTGCTCACTCCTTGGGCAAATATAGATATGCCTTTTTTTTTTCTCCAGTTGTAGCAGTGAGTTTTCTACCTGTACATGGCCAAAACTTCTGTATCAGGAGATGGCCGTGTCCACAGCTGTATAGTTTAGATGGCAGAAGTAGAAAATGTAATATTGGCTGCTGTTAGGTCTGCCGRGAATCGGCTGCCACACACCTGGAAAATGGCCGTGAGATGTTAAATGACAGCCTGTGATAAAGACACTTGGCTTTGGCACAACAGGCCAGGCTCTGGGGAAGGAAACAGCTCCTGGCAGTTTTGTGGAAGCAGCACTGGGGATTTTAATTTGGATTCCGCGAGTGAGAAATATTTTCAACGCG